>JANFNE010000023.1:0-243710 GCA_024867545.1 Phytopythium helicoides | reverse complement strand
CGAGAGTCCCCCAGCAAGATTGAGACCAAGAAGCTCTTCACCTTCCGCATCCGACACCTCGCCAACGCGTCCTCGGACGACATTGAGGACTCGGTCGTCAGCGGAAGCCACATCGTCAACGAGCACACGCCCATGTCGGCATCGTCCTCGCGCTCCGGAATGGACATCCCGCTGTCCCCAGACGGCTCGGGCATGGACGACTTCGATCCGAAGGTCGCTGCCAAGAAGATCAACCAGCGAAGGTTCCGCAACCGTGCTGCTGCGGCGGCGGCTGCAGCCACAGCTGCGACGGCGGTTGTGCTCACCGGAGGCTTGGCCGGTGTCGGCATCGGCATGGTGGGCATGGGAATGAGTGCCGCAGCGGCTGCCGCTGGAGCAGGTGCTGCTGGTGCAATGATCGCACAGAATCGCGGCAAAGGTCCAATCGCTCTGGCTGCCGAGTCACTCGAGACTGCCGAATGGTGGCGAAACAGTATCCTTGAGTGCATCGCCCAAGCCGAGGAGCAGTGGAAGCGGTACTTGAGCTGGTACATGGATCACGACCACTCGGAAGTCGAATCTTCACGTGTCAGAGCCACCTCGACAACCGTGGAGGAGTCTTCAGATGAACCAACAAGTCGCTCTACAGCTGCAAGTAAAAGCAGAGCCGCAAATGCTGCGCCTGCAAACTCCACAACTACGTCGGCGGCAACGACTGGTGCTTCTCGCCAGGGGTCATCAGGGAACTGTACGACAGCTCCAAATTCTTCAACTGGTGCTGCGGCTCCAACAAATGCACAAACAAATCCAACAGGGCCACGACAACGCTCTGGATCCTTCGGCTCTGTCCCCCGATCAATTGCCAAGACCTTTCGGACATCAGCCACGTTCTCGCAAGAGACGAACTGGAAGCTGTACGATTTTTCCTCCAAACTTCGCGTCGACACTGAAGGCAGTTACCAGCATGGCCCTCCGACAAAGGGCCCACCGCCAGCCCTTCGTACCAGCATCAAGGTCAATGCGTCACCTAAACGCGTGTTCGAGATGCTTATGAACACAAACAGCACCTTTTACAAAGCCAACCACGTGATTCAAGAGGTTCGCGTGCTGGAAGAGAACACAGTTGACCACAGCGACGTCGTGTATTGGAAACTCTTCCCGACTTACTTGTGGCCGGTCCATGTGGAAGCACGCGACTTGTGCCTGCTTCGATACTGGCGGAAAGAGCAGGACAGCTCGTACTTTGTCTGCTTCCAGTCGACCACTCACACCAAGTGTCCGTCACCGAAGAACGCTGCTGCGGTGCGCGCCAACATTCTTGGTGGAGGATTTATTATCTCGCCGCGCGTGGAAGCCGAAGAATCGTTTGAGGAGTGCTGGGTCACGCTCACGATCCAAATTAACCCAAAGGGGTGGATCGACTCGCCGCTTGCTCGGTCATGGTACTACATGCACGCGTACGGCGTACACTTCCTGGAGATGATCACGAGCATTACTGCCAATGACGGCGGCTCTCCAACCTATCGACCTCCCTTATCTATGCATCGCGGTAGCTTTTCGTCTCCGCTTGCTGGCTCAATGTCACCAACTTCAGGGTCTGCAGCAAGCCAGCTCATCATTTCTGAGGGCCGATTCCCGATGCTCGAGCCATTCCGAACAGATCTATCTGTCAGTCACGGCCTGGGTACCAAGTTCTGGAGCGAGCCTGACGCTTCCACCTTTCTCATTCGAGGACCGCACTATTTGTCGACGAAGGGCAAGGTGCCATCGGCACGGCAGCTGCTCCGCTTGATTGATGTGGAACTGTACCGGTCAAGCGATCCGATTGAGAACATTGGTGTGTCATCTTTTGACCCAAGCGGATTCTCTGGCTTCAGCGTCGATGGAGAATCAGCGGACGCCAAGCCGTTCGTGTTTATTGTGAATTTCATGCTTCCGGGGACGCCGCGGCACTCTCTTGTGCTATACTACACTGCCGAGGATCCCGCGGAGCTTCGCAAAAACTCGGTGTTTGCGGACCTATGCCACGAATTTTTGCATGGCTCGAGTGATGTTTTCCGCACCCAGCGATTGAAGCTAATTCCACGAGTTGTTCAAGGCACGTGGCCAATTCGTGAAGGAGTCGGCACGACCCCTGCGATTCTTGGCACAAAGCTACACCAGCGGTACTACCAGACGCGCGACTACCTGGAGATCGACTACGATATTGGCAGCAGCACCGTTGCTTCGAGTTTGCTGAAGTTGCTGCTTGGATTCTCCCGCGATCTAGTCATCGACCTCGGCTTTGTCATCGAAGCCCAGAGCAGCCTCGAGCTGCCCGAGCGCATGCTCGGATGCGTGCGGCTCAACTGCATTGACATGCAGAACGCCGTGCCATACTCGAAACAATCGCAGACAAAAGACCATAAAGGCGGTCGAACGTAGAAAATATCTTTTCCCAAGTTGATGCGCACGCGTTGAGCGCTAACAAATTGAGTCATCATAAACTAGAGCGGTCTCTGTCATTTTCGGTTGATGTGGTGTTGTGCTGAAAGATTCAACGTGATGGCGTGGGTAAACTCTAGGATGCAAACCCTCTAACAAATCGCGATGGCAGCTCCTGTTCTTTTGGGTGTCGGGACATCGAGCTGCAACGACCTGAGCTGCTGCAGCAGTGGCAACATCATAAACAATAAGGGTCGCTTTCATGCCATTGAGTAACAGCGTATGTCCCTGTCTTGTCTCAGTCTCCTGCAGAGCATAGTCGAAAACGTATCAGTGGAGATTCTTGTCCGTGGCACATCCTGCCGAGCTAAAATCTGCCATGGGCTCATTTTCCAATCTGCCTTCTTTACGACAGACGCCGATGCATCAGCTTGACTTGCTTCGTGTTTCGGTCGCAGTCTTCGACCTCGCGGGAGCAGCCATGTTTGCGCTGGTTGCAGCTCTGCTATTCTTCGTGGCAAGCGACAGCGAAGGCAACTTCCAGGGAAGCGGCACTATCCTGATCGTGATTGCAATGATGGCCCTCGCTGTTCTCGGAGTTGTCTTGAGCCTGTTCATTAGCTGCAAGCGACCTTCTCGAGCGTGGCTAACGTGGAACGTCGCGTATTTGGTCTTGTCCGAGCTACCCGTAGTCACGCTCCTCAACTTTAGTGAAGCGAAGCTCAAGGTGTGGTTCCCCGTGCTCATTCTGCCAGTGGTCGGATGCGTGGCGTGCTGGCGGCTGATCGTGCTGCAAAAACGTCAAGAGCAAGAAGCGGGAGCACTCCAGACGGCTTGCGTCGACGAAGCCTCGACCTCGGATGCAAGCTACAGCAGCAGCTCGGAGCTGTACCCATGAACGAACGGCGGTCAAGTCGTCATGAGCTGGACTCGTACACCTGTAGATGAGCCGGTGCTCTAGATGGCTGCGTGATTAGTACGTGAGTACGTACACCGAAGTTGTTTCACATAATCAACGTTCCCCCGACTTTTCCTCATGGAGAGAACGTCTGGGGTCTGTCAGTTGGCATTTCCCTCGACCGAGCGAAGATGGCACTGAAGAGCCCACTTGCGTACAGCACCTTGTACTTTGCAAGGCTTGCAGTGATCCAGATCGTCCTCCCCTCGGCTGCGATCGTTGTAATCACACAGAAGACAGGTTCGTACCTGAACGACACCTCCAAGCACTACACCGACATCGCACTGGAAGTCGCAATCGGCGTGTTCGTGTTCCTCGGGGCCGTCCTAGCGCTTACGGGCTGGCGTGGTGGGATCGATCGACCGGGATGGCGCTTCTTGCTGTGCGGCTACATGATGCTCTCCGGATTCACGTTCACCGTGCTCGCCCTCGCGAGGCTGGAGATTTGGGTCACATTCCTGTCGTTGCCCGCCATCTGCTGCGAGGTTTGGGTTGCCTACATCCGCTCGGTGCGCAGTGAGGACCACGTCCAAGTCAATCTCCATGAAGACAACGCGAGGACCAGCACGGAGAACGCAGGCCAATATTTGCAGCAACCCAACTAGGAGCGGATAATACAGGGCTCGCCGGAACGGCACAGTGGTCGTACGTGGTGCATCCATTGTCCTGGTGAATCTTTGCCTTGATGTTGGTAAACAGTGGTCACAGTATCCAGTTTGCATGGTGATGTGCATGGTAGAGCACCGCACTTCGTGCCCGTACCACCACTTGCCACTCTCCGTTTTCCTTCTCTCTTGCACATCAAAACTTTCAAGAGACACCATGAAGTCGGCGCTGGAGTGGCGCGCGGTTATGCTAATCGTGGTGACAATGGCAGACATCGGCGCCGCTCTGATGCTTGGCACGATCGCTGGCACCTTCTTCGCCCTGTCGTTTGCGGATCTCTCCAGCACAGATGACGACACGAATGACCAGCCCCGCGTCGGAGGAATTCTCGTCTCCATCGTGATCGCCATCGTTGGCATTCTCGGCTTTGTTTTTGCAGTCGGGGTGTGGCGAGGGAGGTCGAAGTTCCAGTGGGCAGCATGGAACCTAGTGTACCTCGTCTTGGCCGACGGCGGCGCCTTCCTTTTCCTCGGTCTCATTGAAAAGCTTCGTACGGGATGGCTTGTGACCGCACTGCTACCTGGCATCGGCTGCGTGGCGTGTGTAGCAGCGATGGTGCTGCAGAAGAAGAGTCAACGCGAAGCTGCAGCTGTTGGCATCCAGCGCATCGCCAATGACACAGCTATGAGCAGCGAGACAGAGCCTTCGGCGGACTACAGGCTGGCTGCAATGCAGCCGTAGACGAAGTTTAGATTGAATGCACATTCATTATTCATAGTAAGGGAACCTGTTGCGCAGCAAGGATTGGTGACCTGCATTTGGTTGGATCGCGTCAGCGACCAGCGACGATGACGAGATAACTCCGTTGAAAACCCCAACGTATAGAGATCGTGCTTGGGATTCAAAAGAGGATCAGAGCAAACTCCGAAACATGGGAAGGGTTTGATAACAACTCTTGAGCATCATTTCGTTGATAATGAATCCCCACGAATATTTCGCTTGATCCTCTTGATTGGCTCCTGTGTGCCGATCACTACAGCTTGAAATTCGAGGTGATCACCGAACCAAGCTGCTGCCATGCCTCGCTTTTCAATTTCCCAGCCATCGACGAAACCACTTGATCTAATGTCTGCAACGGGATGGCGAGTAGTCATGCTCTCGACGACAGACGTGTGGGCAGCCTCCTACTCGCCATAATTGCAGTGATCTTTCTCGATTTTTCAACTACTGATGCCTCCAGCCGAGATAACAACAGCGAACGTCATTGGAGTGCTCCTCTCCCTTCTCTCGGCGGGATTCAGGATTCTCGACTTTGTATTTTGGTGGGAGTTTGGTGCGGAAAGTCAATGGTCGGATGGACTGTTTGGAACGTCGTATATCTCGTCTACGCCGAAGGTGCCAGCGATCTTTTTTCTTTTCTATCTCGGCGAGGTGCGTCCAGTGCGACTTGATGTGCCTCTGCTTTCTGAAGTTGGATGGTTCGTGTGCGTGATCTCAATTACGCTACAAAAGCGCGAAGCACACCGCGATACGCGTGAGAATATCAACGACGAGCCAATAATGAGCAGCGAGTTAAAGTTCTTGACTGATTCCAGATGGGCTGCAGCATTATCATAGATGACTCATTAGATGGAAGAAGAATATTTAATCGCAGCTTGCAGCATCACATTTGCTTCGCTGTATGCTAACGTGAACCTTCCCATTTCAATTGGATTCCTTGCAGCAACAACTTCGTTGGCTTCAGACTCCCACCGTTATGTTGAATCTTCTGCATCTTCAGCAGCAACATGATGGCACTGAAGACATTTATAAATGGCGGAGATCTGTCTCCTGTTGAAGATTGCTGATTTTCATTGTGATTGTTCTCTTTCAAGAATAGTTGTGTTGATGTTGCACCGGAACTCAGCCACGTCATTGTCGCCACCACTATTTATACGGCCTCAGGTTGAAGCCTTATCGAACGTGCTGCTGCAGCCATCACTTTGAAACTTGCTCTCGGATTCCAACAACCACTATGGCCATATTCGACACGGTTGTGAACTTGTTGGCGTCGGCTTCGAGCCTTGCCATCTACCTAAGCCCGTCGCCGAGCATGTATCACGTGCTCAAGTCGCGCAAGACTGGAGACGTGTCGATCATCCCTCTTGTATCCATGCTCGCCAACTGCCACATGTGGGGCACGTACGGCTACCTCGTGCGCAACATGTTCCCGCTGTTCACGACCATGGCGCTGGGCTTTGCGCTCGCACTCAGCTACATCATCATCTACTGCCGGTATACGGCGCAGCCCAAGCGCGCGCTGAAGGTCGTGGTCACCACGTTCGCCTTTTTGCTGCTAGTGACGGGATACGTCGTGATCGGTGCGCTGGGACTCACAGGGCAAACTATCGACGAAGTTGCGACCATCATGGGCTACATCGGTTCCATCGTGAGCTTTATGCTGTACTCGTCGCCGTTCGAGAAGATCGTGACGGTGCTGCGCACGCGATCGGCCAAGTGCATCCCCATCGGCATGTGCGTGGCGTCATTCGTAGGCAACGCGCTCTGGACCGTCGCGGGCGCCGTCAACTTCGACCTGTTCGTGCTGGTGCCCAACGCCGTGTGCTCCGTGCCGCCGCTCATCCAAATCGTGCTCTACCTGGTCTTTCGCCCCAAGCACCACACCGTCGTGCTCAACTACAGCGTGCTCCACCCTGGCGCCGTGCCCACCGCAGGCAAGCTCGCCGTGCACTAAGCCTCCGGTCGGAATAGAGCTTTCTCCCACACACACACACACTTTGACTAGCATGGGATTCAGGTTGCAGTGCAATGTGTGACGCGCGCAATGTGTGACGTGAAAAGATACCGGTTCGATACCGGTTGTGTGTCAATCGTGGGGTTGTGCGGCACATGGAGGGGGAGAGGAGCCAACTTGCGCGTCCTGCAGCCGCGCGTCACTAGCGCTTTGCGACTGCCGCGGCGACGGCGGAGGCTGCGGACCGACCGAGAGCTGCGATGGACGCGGTGGAGCCTGAGGTGGAGCTGGCGAGGGAGCAGGAGCAGCCGACGGGCGTCGACAAGAAGAGCGAGGGGCTCGCGGATGGCCAGGATGCGCTGAGCCGCGAGAGCGAGGAGAGTGCGGGAGCTAGCGAGCAGGTTGAGGCCGTCGAGGTGGTCAAGACCACTACTACGACTGTCAAGACTGTCACGACTGTGGAGAGAACAGAGAGTGAAGCGACCGAGACGGTTGTTGCAGAGAGCGTGGAGACCGCGGAGACCGTCGAGAGCGTTGAGATTGACAAGGAAGTAGAGGTTGGGGTGGTTGAGGCTGTCGAGACCTCCGAGCGGACTGAGGCGGGCGAAGGTGTCCAGAGTGTTGAGACCACCGAGACGACTGCAATGGAGACGGTCGAGTCGGCAACTGTCGAGTCAGTTGAAGTCAACGCTGCAGGATCTGTCGAGAGCGCTGAAGTCATCGAGGCTGTCGTCACCGAAGCTGTCAACACCGAGACAGTCGAGAAGCGCGAGAGCACTGAATCCTTAGAGACCGTCGAGAAGATTGAGAAGGTTGAGGTAGCCGAATCAACTGAAGCCGTAGAGGATGTCCAGTCCTCAGAGTCCGTCGAGACCACGGAGATTGCGGAGATCGCAAATGTTGAGACTGTCGAGGCTGTCGTTGAAGCTGTTGAGACCACTGAGGCAGATGAAGCAACTGAAGAAACCTCCATTGCCAACGAGGAAAGTGTGCAGGAAGTTGTTGAGCAGACTACCGAGGTTGCAACGACCGAGGCTGAGGAAGCTGAAGTCGCCACCGTATCTGAGATCGCCGCTGAAGTCGTCGAAGACGCTGTAACTGTGAAGGTTGACTCCACGCTTGCCTTCACTCTGGCTACGGAGGACATTGTGGCTGCGATCGTCGGCGATGCCATTGCGGAATCCGTTGCAACTGTTGACGAATCGAAGCTGCTCCAGTTGGTGACTTCTCAATCAAACGAGAAAATTGTTGCAGTCACCTCAGAGATGGAACAAAATCTCTCTAGCACGGAGGAAAAAGTGGTCGAGAATATCGTGACTACGTCAACGACAACGACTACCACCACCACTGAGGTCAAAATCAACTCGATTACTACCGAGGAATCCCACGAGTCCTCACAGCACGCCGCGCAGACGACAGCAATGAATGAGGGGGCTATCAGTGACGAGACTGTCGAGTTAACAGAAATTCAAGCCGAACCTGTGGTCTCCGCTGAAACCGAAGACGCAGGTGCTGTACCCACTACTCGCCTCAGCGATGCCGATGCTGCCTACGCTGCTGCTGAAGCTGCAGAGATTGCTGCTAGTTTCGCAGAGGACGCTGAGGCAACCTCATCTTCATTCGCTGATGATCTTACCGCGGAAGTTCAAGAGCCCGCGATCGAAACTGCAGGTGAAGCCACTGCGAAAGAACAAATCATTGTGGACGAGAGTGTTGTCATCGAAGCAAAGACGTCACATAGCGTCGAGGAAACGACCGACAAGCTCTCGGAAAATAGTGAGAAAGCGGACGTATCCACTGACTCTGCTACCATTGAAACGACAGCAGATTCGTCGTCGGCAACGCTAGATAATGCGAGCGATGACGGGGGCGATGCTCACGCCGCATCTCACAGTGTCAGCAGCGATGAAGAGGGTTGGAGGAGTGACGACACAGACAGCATTGACGGTGGTGATACATCGGGCAAGAAAAAGTCACGTCGCTTCCGAGCCCCTATGCGTTCTATGATCTCTCGCTTTGCGAACAAGGTGTCAAGCAGCATTCCCAAGAAGATGATCTCACATCGCACCGAGTCGGCAGCCAAACTGGAGCTCATGTCACCGGTCAAGAGTGCATTGAACAAGCTGGAGTCACCGAAGGAAGCCCTACTGGAGACCCACCGCACTGAGTCAGTAGCTCAATTGGAGCTCATGTCACCGGTGAAGCGTGCGTTGGACAAGCTGGAGTCACCCAAGGAGGTGCTGCTGGAGACTCATCGCACCGAGTCGGTGGCCCAACTGGAATTGATGTTGCCAGTGTCGGATGCTTTGGACAAACTTGATTCCCCCAAGGAGGTTGAAGCAGAGACCCACCGAACAGACTCAGCTTCCAAGCTTGAGCTGGAGGGTAAGTCTCCGGTGAAGAACATTGTTAATCGCTTTGAAAAGCCAAAGCAGGAGTCGCTTGATAGCCTCAAGTTCCGAACTGTCCGCTCGTTTTTTGACGAGAAGGAGCGCAGCATTTCAGTCAGTCAAGAGAAGGAGAAATACGACTCGGTGCTCAAGACGGTTAACGAAGCAGAGGTTACGCCCAAGAAACCAAGTGGCAAGACCATGAAGCTCTCTCCGAAGGCAACGGCTGCAAGGTGATAGTCATCACACTCACTCAAGCCCTGCCCCGGCAACGCCTGTGAAGGAGGTGGCACCAAACGCCACAATTGACACAACTTCCACGCCGCTCAAGGACATTGTAAACCGCTTTGAAAAGAAACCGGAACAGTCCCTTGACAACCTGCCGTTCCGCACTGTTCGCACTTTCTTCCCGACTGCCGAAGAGCCCAGCATTCGAGTTGGTGCCGAGAAAGAGAAGTACGAAGCACTAACTGAGCAGCAGAAGGCAGAAGCGCACCGACTCGAGGAGGAGCGTATTGCTAAGGCTAAGGCCACTGAGACCAAGAGCAAGATCGAGGCCAAGACCTGAGACCGAAACTGTAACTGTCGAGGAGCATCTGCACGTGCGCGACCTTGCTCAGCAGCTGGAGCGCCGCAGCTCAATGTCACGCGACATGGCACCAGTATCGTTATCTCGAAGCAGCTCTGCTGCTAGTGACCGTTCTGCCACGACACCTGTGCGATTGAGTCGGACCTCGTCTGGAGCGCACGACCACACAACTCCAGGTTAGTTTGGCCCGAAGCACTTCCAATAGCAGCGATCGATCTGCCACATCTGCCACTTCACGTCCACCGTCGCTCTCTCGAAGCGCTTCGGTGAGCTCTGACCGTCCGCCTCGTATCGTGACTCGGTCGCAGTCCGATGCGTCGAGCCACCACGACGATGAACACACCGATGAGTTCCACGTCAAGGATGTCGCGGCGCGCTTTGAGGCCCGTGCCTCGTCTCCGTCTCCTCATAGCTCCCACGGAACGCCTCGCCGAGCCTCTGGTGTTGATGTCACACTTGCAGCTGCTCACAAGCCAGCTTCGTCGGGCCAGCGAGCCTCCAGCTATCCATACTGCTAGTGTTGAGGGAAGCGAGGGTGGTGAAGTGTTCCATGTCAAGGACATTGCGAACCGCTTCGAAGCCGTCTCACTTTCTCGTCAGAGCTCTGTCGTCGAAGCTGCGACGGTGACGGCTAGTGAAACGGAGACTGTCGTGGTAAGCTCTGGCCCAGGGAAGGCGTCGACTACCACCGACTACGACGACGACCACTACTACTATGACACCGCCTCGCATTCGTCGCAACAGCAGTCAGAGCAGCGCAGTGAGCACTCCGGCACCTGCGACTCCGAAGGTGGTGCAGATTGCGAGCAACGCTGTGCTGGAGACGACGCCGTCGGCTAGCGTCAAGAACATTGCCCATCGATTTGAGACGAAGAGCGCGACTTCGATCGAAACGCCGGCTTACCGCACCGTCGAGACCTTCTTCAAGGAAGTCGATGAGCCTAGCATTCGTGTGCGCGCTGAGAAGCAGAAGCTCGAGGCACTTGAGAAACAGAAGGAGCTGGAGGCCAAGAATGCGTGGGCCAAGACACTTGTCGGCCACAAGGTCGAGACGCTGGACTGGTTCCTCATGCCCGCAGCGACCAACCCCGCGTTCGTGCGTTTGCACGCGGTGCTTTCAGAGCGCGACCCCGTGACCGCGCTGGCCATGTTTCCCTCGCCCAGAGTTCTTTGGAAGCGGGAACGACAGTGACCTGCCCGTGCCAATGATCCCCATGGACCTGCCTCCATTCGCATGAGTCGGTGGGGGAGGAATGAAGAGCAAGTTGTTCACTGACAGCCTGCGGATCCACCGATCCATTTGAAGCTGCTTCATAGGATCTGATCGCCGTTGGAAGCCCGCCTTGAGCAGCTGCGGGTGGATCTGCTGGTCTGGAAGACGAGAGCAAGCCAAATTGTACGAGAAGGAGAGGGAAGACTATCGTAGACGTTGTAAATACCAGGATCATCATGAGGACACTACCTAGTTACGAGAGACTCGCATCACGATCATGTCGGACTCGGTAGGCGGGACGAATCACTCACAACTTGGCTGCTCCCGCCAAAGCTGCCATGGCTCCACTCTCTCCCATTGGCCAAAATCCATCTTATAAAATATATGATTGGCTGAAATCCGTCCCGTAGCTGCTCGCACCCTACCGTACGCATTCCGAGTCAGAGCGCCATGCTGGCCCTGCCCGCGAGCGAAGGCGAGCTCTTCCTCGAGCGCTGGGACTTCCTGCGGCCCTGGTGCCGCCTGCTGCGCGGCCGACTGAGCCTCGAGGGCAAGTTCTCGGAGCTCTCGGCGCTCGGCGACTACTGGTGGCTCGTGGTGCGCCTGCCGACCGCGGCAACGACCGGAGAAGTGCCCAAGCTGCGCGAGGCGCTCGAGCTGCTCGCGCTGGTCGCGTACGTGGACCACGAGGCCTGGAAGCGGTTGCTGGTGGAGCAGTGCCATCTGGCACTTGACGACGACGAGGAGCAGATCGACGGGGCGTTCTTCCCGCGGCTGCTCTTCCAGTTTGACGAGACATACCTCAAGTACAGCTCGCTGGCTCCCGCGGCGCTGCTCGAGCAGTTTTTCTCCACAAGCTCCCATTCTTCGAAGCGGGCGCCGAGTGCTGGGTATCGAAGTGCTATCGATAGTATCTTGGCACTCAATGGAGCTGCGGACGACGCAGAACGCGGCAGTGCCGTGGAAAATTCCGTTCTCCATCGAGGTCTTCGGTTTGAGGAACCTGTCACCGGCCAAGGTAACAGCACACCTCAACTACCTACTCACCAGCTTCCTGGAGATCCAGTCCTCGCAAGCCAAGGGCCACCAGATCAAAGTCACACCCGCTGCAAAGCGATCTGGGGATGATACAGCGAACTCGCCGCAGCGATTCTCACACTTCTTCTCCTATGAGCTTGAGGCGCTCAAGCTCTGTCTCGGTTCCATCAACTTGTCAGAAAATCTACCAGCTGTCGTGCTTAAGCTTTTGAGTGCTCCGGATTTGAACTTTGGCGAGCTCCAACTTTGTCTTCAGCAAGCCACTGCGGTGTGGGGAGAGGCAGAAGGCAGTGCGTCGGCGTCTTCCGACAGAATGACGACGGGACTGCTGTTCTCATCGCTAGTTCATGGTAAGGCAATCGCGATGGAGCAGTCTGCTCAAGGCGGGCCAAGATCGCCGTCTTTACATGCTCCGTTTACTCGAACAAGTCGGGTAGACTCAGTCGTGATACATTGCGGACAAGTTGAGCCGTGGGCTGCCTGCGGCTCTGAGCTCATCTGTTGCCGAGTCACGTGGCATCACAAAGCTGACGCTCGATGGGTACATTAATGGAACGACTGACACTCTAGAAGTGCAGACTTGGAAGTGGCAGTGGTTGGCGTACGCATTGCTCCGTCCATCTTCGCGTTCTTCGATAAAGCATCTGGTCATTACCAAGGCACGGATATCCGAAGCTGATGTCACGGCGATCACGAATGTCTGTAAAGCCAACTGGCCGGAGCTAGACACGGATCTTACTGCAGGATCGGTGGAGAAACTCAATCTTTTTCGCGTCCGTGTGCCCAAGGGTACACTCATTCGGCTTTACACGCTGGCAGCACACTCTAGAGATGAAATATGCCTCACGATCGAAGCTGCCCAAGACTTTGAATGCAACGCACTAGACGTGGGCGACAACCAAAGTGACTGGATCGATGTGGTCGTACCTGGCTACGGCCGAGGGTGTGTGCAGTCAAGCTGATGTAGAAGTAATTGATGAGCCTGCTCTTGCTTCAGGCGAGGAGGAGCATAGTGGGCTCGAATCGCTGTACCTAGCACTGGATCAAGAAATCGCAGAAGGAGCGGATTCCGATGCATTACTGGGCTTGTTAAAGCTAGTGGGGACGTCGCTGCGATCGCTGTCGCTACAGAGCGAGCAGATTCTGAACGTTGACATTGCTCGCATTGCGGAGCTGTGTCCAAAGCTGCAGCTGCTATTTCTTGACAACGTTCAGATCGAACTTGACGCGCTGTTGATTGAGATGAATAATCGCAAGCTGGCGCTGTCGTCTCTGATGCTTGCTGACATGCGGATACCGAACGAGCAAATGAAGCGTCTGACGTTGTCACTTGCCGATCCTGCATCCCCCGCAAGTCATCAGCTTAAAGAATTGTGCATCATCCAGACAATGAAGAGTTTCCCACGACTGAAGAGAGCTTGAAATGCTTCCTCGACGTGCTTGGAATCAACAGGCACCTCGAGTACCTTGACCTACGTGTCCAGCCGGAACTATATGACCGATACTTTTCGCGCTTTCGCGCCTTCCACCGCGAGGTACTTCCCGTCGAGAAAGAGAAGCTGCCGCTTGTATGTAAGCTAGCGTTTTTGAGCGTGCTTCATCCGACCGACGACCCAGCCAGCTCGCTCTGGATGGACCACCACGTTGTCAGCCTCGTTTTTGCGTTTGCGGGCACATGCGTTAACCGCACAGTGTGTCTTCGGTGTGATCACTAGATAGGGAAGGATATGAAGGAAACATGTCGTGTAGCTGAAGTAAATCAAAACCCCAAGTCTCGTGCACAAGCATTGGTGTGTGGATTGGTCCGACTACATGCAATGGAATATGCAGACTCCTGAATACGCTCGCAAATGAAGCTTGAGCTAGATCCTTCTCTCATCCGCTGCTTCGCGCCGAGCGCGCGTGGAGGCGAGATCACGGGTGGTGGTAGACATGGAGCCCAGTAGGGGTCGTTCGAGTTGTACTGGCTGCTCTTCATGATGGCTCCCGTGCTGAATGGCGCCGGGGAGTCCTCTTCGTTGGTTGCGGGCGACTCCATTGGAAGGCTGTCGTCGTCACCCAAGGGCACCGTCGCCTTCCGCGTCGCTCCAAGATCAGGGTCAGTGGTGTAGACGTCGCAGCGGCCACTTCCCGAGGACTGCTGGTTCCTCCGTCACCGAGGTTTGCTCGATACTGATCGCTACCGTACGTGCTGCGAGTCTCTGTCTGGTACTTGTTCGATCCAGAAGCGCGATTGTGCCCACCGCCGTCCTTGGCGTGCTCCTTTCGTTGGCTATCGGAGTCAAAGAATGTCGCCACACCCACGCCGTGCTTCTCGAAATCCTCGTTGTTTGCACCGGAGCGTGATCCACCACTCGGAAGCAAGGGCTGGCACTCCGAATCATCGACGTCTCCGTACCCGGCTTGCTGGCGGTCCAGTCGCTGCTTCACGGACGATGTCTCGCGGCTACCACCGCTTTTGGCGCTCGAGTGGCCCGTGCCGACACCAAAGCTCGGAATCCGCGAGTGCTCTTGCTCTTCATCGGGCATATCCGGGTTCGTGGACTCCAACACGTCGTCGTTGACCGTCTCGGTGTGGAGACCCGGAGTCCCGAAGCCGACGTGCTCGGACATGATGTTGATGGTGGTGCTGGAGCTGGAGCTTGGAAATTTGAAAATGGCAACGTCGCCGCAAAATAACCTTACGTTCTAGCGAGTGTCCCAGTCAGCCTCTTCGATGCGGCAGTTGGCTTTTGCGATGGTCCTCCGCGGTCGCCCATTATCCAATTCGCTCGAAAGCGCGCACGTGGAATCTTCTCTGAGGGCTGACCATGTCGGGACGCTCGTCCAAGGCTGCAGCGGACAACCGAGCCAACCAGATGAACCCCAACAACGACGCGTACTACTCGAGCCGCGGGATGTCATCGGCCTCCGACTCGGCGCAGATGAGTGGCGGCTACGGAAGCGGAAGTGGCGGCTACGCGAGCTCGGCTTCGGGATATCCGTCGCAGGCTGCTGCCGACAACCGCGCGAACCAGATGAACCCGAACAACCCGTCGTACGCCAAGTCGCGCGGACGCTAACTCCGGCGAGGAACGAGAAGGGCTCGACGCTGCAATGGAGCTGGGAGTAGGATGGGGCCAGCTCACGTGTGCATGTAACGATGGGTAGGAGTGGATACCCTCAACTGGAGTGGAAATGGATCGATCAGCTTTGCTTGCTGGCAACTTCGAGTCTCACGACACTTTCATTTACTTCAATATGTTTGTGCCTGCAGCGTCAGGCTTTACCTTTAGACTTGTTGGTTCATTCGTATCGGGGCTTTACATGCTCTTCCTCACTCACTCGCACTCGATTACTCGGACGGAACGACGTAGCGACGATGACGCGAACTCAAAGATCTGCGTCAGTGCACGGTGCCCGTCCGATGCCTTCTCTTTGGTGGTTACCTCGCCTTGAGGCTGCAGCAAGCGATCCAAACTTCGCGCTTTCAGGACGCTCAAAAACGCGAGACGGCTACTCAAACTTAGGGGTCTCAGCTGCGAGTGATCTTCATTCGCGTCTAGCATCGCTATGTTGTCATGCTCTTTGAATCGGAGACCGTACTCGTCGGTAAACCCGACAGGGATGTAGACTTCCAGGAACTCCAAGGTGGTCCGGTTCGACTCGAGCATCTGGAGCAACGAGTCAAGCAGCGACCGGTACTGCTTCTTGGCAACGTCATCAACGAGCTCAATCTGGATGGGGCCAATACACAACTCTTGCAGAGACTTCAGGCTAGCGCGCTTCTCTGAGAGAAGCCTCACGAACGCCGACAACTCCTCAATATTGACCTCGAACTCGCTGAGCGTTAACGATGAGACCTGGCTTCCCTTCTCAAATGCTTGAATGAATACCTCCATTGACTCGAGTCGGATACCCCGAAGCACGAGTCGTTTGACCTTTGGACACGACTCCAAGATCAACCCAATCGCCTCGTCCTCAAGCGTAGTAACGCTCAGACACACGTCTTCTAGGGACGACCCAATCAAGGCAAACAGGCGCACGAGAATGTCATCGTTCTTCACATTGAGCGCAAGGGCGATGGATGTCAGCACAGATCGATGGATTGAAGCTATTTCGTCTTGATTACTCGATAGCTCCTGCTCGGTTTGACGGAGTACGGGCTTCGAACACATCACTGCAGCTTCTTCATGAACCCAGCACTTGCCGTACCCCGGTACCAACACGTCGATCCATTCGCGTTCGGGATCGTTCGCCATCACCGCCACTGTAATCGGGTGCTGGATCACAACGGTGCGTTCAAGCCAGTCTTCGGGGTATAGCACTGGCTCCATATAAATAATTGTATCCTTTTCCAGCTTGACGTAGCGCTGACTGGGACTGCCTCCCTCCTCGGCAGTAAGCTGATCTTCCAGAGACCAGAGTGGGTCGAACAGCTCCGTTTGAGGCCACGGCGACTCAAACACAAGCTCCATGGCCTCAACGTCTTCATAAAAGAGATGCGATTCCGTGATCGTCAGCTTCCGAACAGTTGACGACACCTCGGGGGACTTTTTTGAAGCAAGGGCGAATGCCAGCCACTTCCACTTGATGATGCGAGCCGGCATCGAGTCCTGTGTGAAGACTGATTCGAGCACTAGCTCAGTTGTGGATTGCGCTTCCGAGAGGGACGAGCACAGCGCAGCAAATCGTCGGTCGTCAATGTCGCGGCCGTGGACAACTAGTGTTTCCACGCCTCCAACGGCATGTTCGGGAGATAGTGTGCCATTTGGAGCAAGCTCTTTTGCATCTGAAAATTGAGGTGCGGGGTCAACTCCGACAATCGCCTGGAAGCAGGTCGCGAGCGGTTGGCGAGGGCACTCGTCGTCTGACAGGAAATCGGTCGCGCACAGCGGCAGCTGGAGGCATGACACGCTGACTCCAGTGTTCAAAATGCCCTCCAGCGCTCTCGCAGTTCCCTCATTGAGCTCGAACTCGCTCAAGTTGAGCTGGATGGCGTCAAGACAGAATGGCGCGACGCGGCCGAACATGTTGATCGCATCTCTGCGCCGCTGCTTCCCCCACTCCTCGACGGCTTCTGCTGCACCTTCTTCCTCGTCCTCTTCCGGAGACGCGCGCTTCTTGCGCTCTTGCTCGTCAGCCTGGAGGTCCTGCAGCACTTTGAGCACGCTGTTGAGGTACTGGCCAAGCGAGATAGAGCCCATGCGCTTCGGCGCAAAGTGCAGGCAGAAGGGGATGGCGATCTCCTCGCCTGCCCTGCCCCTCCGCATGTCGCGCATCTTCATGATCGCCGCGCGCTTGACCTCGAGGAAGCCGTCGCTGTAGGCCACGGGCGTGAGCAGCCCGAAGAACTTGTTGCACAGCGCGGCGGGCCACAGAATCGACTCCTTGGTGTGGTCGTCCAGCACGAGGATGACGCGCAGCGCCACTGGCTCCTCGGGCTCCACGCGCACGCCGCACTTGTGCTGCAGCAGCTCGCGCAGCGCGCGCGCGTCGGCCGCCGCCACCACCGCCAGCAGCTCCAGCGCCTCGCGCAGCTCGCGCACCGGCTGGCCGCTGGCCGCGCGCCTGCGCTTGGGCAGCGCCAGCTGCAGCCACGCGAGCGAGCGCCGCGCGCTGTGCGGCATCTCGGCGTCCTCCGCGCGCAGGCGGCCGCGCAGCAGCTCCATCCAGGGCCACAGCGCGCGCCAGGCGTCCATGTCGATCTTGGCGGGGCGGCGAATGGCGCCATGGGCGGCGGAATGGGAGAACGCGCGGTTATTTACGTGACTTTGGGGGTTGGTTTGGGGGGGGAAATGAGTGGTAAATTGGGTTTTGGTCGGTTGTGAAAAGTTAAATACGGGGAAAGAAATATGTTTTGGGATGTTGGTTTTACTAGTTTAGGCATGTCCATTTTTTAGGGTAAACATGGACGGGAGAGTCCACTCCCCGGTCCACTGAATTTGGCGATCCGGTAGTCATTAGGCTATCTGGTAGTTTTTTTTTTTTTTTGTTTCCTCATGCGTGTCAATGTGGACCGAGGATACCTCTCCCGACGACGTCGATCTGAGAACAAAATGCTCTGCGAGATGATGAGAATATTGGAGGTGGTGGTGGTGATGGAGAGTGACGAGATGCTGGATTGCACGTTGAACGTGTGCTGTGATGAATTGCGGATGATCAATCGAGGAGATGTGGCGGCACGTTTCTTGCGCTCGGGAACCGATTTTGAAGGCGACTCGTCTGGAGAAACCAGGAAACACCAACATCGCAAGATTTCATTGTACTCAAGGCGGAGGGCTCTTTACATGCACGACCAACTCACAAACGCGCACCAGGAATTTTACGCGGCGGCAGGGAACAGGCTGCCGATGGGCTTGACCTCACATAGGAGAGGACCCTTCACCGGGATCGTCAGCGAGAAGTCATATGTGATCTCCTCGGGCTTCTCGACCGTCTTGAAGTCGAACTTGCTCCAGAGCGTGGCCATGGCCAGCTTGATCTCCATGAGCGCGAACTTTTGGCCCAGGCAGTAGTGAGCTCCCGAACCGAAGCTGCTGAACTTGAAAGGCGAGAAGGCAAGCAGCTTGCCCGTGTCGGGGTCGATCCACCGCTCGGGCTTGTACTCATGTGCATCCGGACCCCACGCCTGCTTGTTGCGCGAGTTGATCCAGTTGGCAATGAGCACCGCCATTCCCTTGGGAACAAAGGTGCCATCATGAAGTACTGTGTCCTCAGTCGCCTGGCGAGTCACAAAGTTCGTCGACGGGTACAGGCGGATGCTCTCGCGGATCGCGGCCTCAAGGTACACGAGCTCGTTCACCTGTGCAGCCGTAGGAACCTGAATCTCGCCCGTCAGAAGACCCGGTAGCTTTTCCTGCATCTCCTGGCGGACCTTGGCCAGAACGTGCGGATGCCGGTTTACATTCACAGCGAACCATCCCATCGCGTGCGCACTCGAGTCCTTGCCGGCAATAATAAAGTTGAACACCATGTCGCGCATGATCGTCACTTCATCATCCTCGAGCGTCACGTCCGTCTCGGTCAGCTTGCTCTCAACGAACAGCGAGACCAAGTCCTTGCGCTTGGAGAGCCCGCTAACGTCGTTGTTCTGCTTCATATCCATCGACTTGTTGATCACGTCGAACACAAGGTTGTTGATCACTGTCATGTTCTCGCGTAGTCTACGCTCGGCACCAATGTTGAAGTAACGCTTGAACTCCCAGAGCCATTTTGGCGAGTTGATGCGCTCCACGAAGGCGATCTGAGCGTTGGTGAAGGCCGTGTTGAACTTGCTGCCGCCGTTCGGGTCCGAGAAGCCACTCTCCAGCGTGTTGAGCTCGACACCAAAGCCGATCTTGGAGAACACGTCCATCGTGAAGTGACCAAACTCGCGGACAGCACTGACCTGCTGTCCCTGAGAAACGTATCCGTTGATACCACTGACCAGAACCGCGAGCTTCTCACGCACGATCTCCTGCATGACGTCCTTCATCATCTGCATGGAGAACAGGTTGCTCGCCGTCTTGCGGTGGTAGTACCAGACATCACCGTCCGTGCCGGAGATGCCGTTGCCGAACATGTCCTGACCGATGTAAAGGCCGTCCGGACCACGCAGAAAGATGTCTTCCTTGGTCTTCATCACCTCCTCCATGTGCTCCGGCGTAGAGATCACCAGCAGGTTGGATCGACCAGGAACCGTCAGCAGCCACGGCTCGTTGTTGAATTCCTCCGACACATCCGTCAACCAGTCGTAGAATCGCGCCTGGTGCTTCGCCATGTCCGGAAGACTCCCCAGCAGAGGCAAAGTCGTCGACGGGATGTTGTACGGCTTGCGTCCGCTCTCGATGGTCTTGGAGCTCTTGCTTAGCTGACGCGAGACGAGCGTAGCGGCGAGGCCGACTGCAACGACTGCAGCCGCGGCCTTGACGGCGTCGCTGTTGGCGTCGATGTGTCCAGTCGGGAGCTTCATTTTGGTGGTACTGCGGCTGGTTGCGTCAATCGGAGAATGGGCTCTCGCCATCAGCACCGTGGTCCGAACTCCTGGACGCCATGGGGAGGGCAGACGAGGGCGAGACCTTGGACCTCCCTCATCAAAGTGGTCGTGCGCGCGTGGTGGCACATGGAGACGTTCAGAGACGGGCTTTGACGATGTTCCGACCGGATTTGAACCGACTGCCTGTGATGTGTGTCACGACACCTCCTTCGCTCGCTTCAACTAACTACTGTACCCATCAACACCACACAAGCTAGACCATCAGAGCGAGCATCGTGTTGAAATGGCACGCCCTCCAATATACAATTTCAATTCACTCTCAGCTCTACGCGGCGGCAGGGAACAGGCTGCCGATGGGTTTGACCTCGCACATGAGAGGACCCTTGACCGGGATCGTCAGCGAGAAGCCGTAAGTGATCTCCTCCGGCTTCTCGACCGTCTTGAAGTCGAACTTGCTCCAGAGCGTGGCCATGGCCAGCTTGATTTCCATGAGCGCGAACTTCTGGCCCAGGCAGTAGTGAGGCCCAGAGCCGAAGCTGCTGAACTTGAACGGAGACACCACAATGAGCTTTCCCGTGTCGGGGTCGATCCACCGCTCGGGCTTGTACTCATGTGCATCCGGACCCCACGCCTGCTTGTTGCGCGTGTTGCACCACGTCGCAATGAGCACCTGCCATTCCCTTGGGGACGAAAGTACCGTCGTGGAGAACAACGTCCTCCTCGGCCTGGCGAGTCACGAAGTTCGTCGACGGGAAGAGACGAATGCTCTCGCGGATTGCGGCCTCCAGGTACACGAGCTCGTTCACCTTGTGCAACCGTCGGCACCTGGATTTCGCCCGTCAGAAGACCCGGCAGCTTCTCCTGCATCTCCTGGCGGATCTTGGCAAGCACTTGAGGATTGCGGTTCATGTTGACGGCAAACCATCCCATCGCGTGTGCACTCGAGTCCTTGCCGGCAATAATAAAGTTGAATACCATGTCGCGCATGATGGTGGCGTCGTCGTCCTCGAGCGTCACGTCCGTCTCGGTCAGCTTGCTCTCAACGAACAGCGACACCAGGTCCTTGCGCTTCGACAGACCCTCCACGTCGTTGTTCTGCTTCATGGCCATCGACTTGTTGATCACATCGAAAACCAGACCGTTGATAATGTCCATGTTCTCGCGGAAGACGCGCTCCGAGCCGATGTCGAAGCGCTTCTTGAACTCCCAGAGCCACCGAGGCGTGTTGATGCGGTCCACAAACGCGACCTGCGCGTTGTTAAAGGCCGTGTTGAACTTGCTGCCGCCGTTCGGGTCCGTAAAGCCGCTCTCGAGGTTGTTGAGCTCGAGACCAAAGCCGATTTTGCAAAATACATCCATCGTGAAGTGGCCGAGCTCGCGCACCATGCTCATCTGCTGGTTCTTGGACGCGTAGCGGTAGAGACCGTCGAGGAGCACCGCGAGCTTCTCGCGCACGATCTCCTGCATCACAGCCCTTCATCATCTGCATGGAGAACAGGTTGCTCGCCGTCTTGCGGTGGAAGTACCAGTAGTCGCCGTATGCCGTCGAGATGCCGTTGCCGAACATGTCGTGGCCGATGTAGACGCCCTCAGGTCCGCGCTGGAAGATCTCGCTCTTGGTCTTCATCACCTCCTCCATGTGCTCCGGCGTAGAGATCACGAGCATGTTGGAGCGTCCAGGAACCGTCAGCAACCACGGCTCGTTGTTGAAACTCTCCGACACATCCGTCAACCAGTCGTAGAACCGCGCCTGGTGCTTCGCCATGTCCGGAAGACTCCCCAGCACAGGCAAAGTCGTCGACGGGATGTTGTACGGCTTGCGTTCGCTCTCGATGGCCTTGGAGCTCTTGCTCAGCTGTCTCGAGACGAGCGTCGCGGCGAGGCCGACTGCAACGACTGCAGCCGCAGCCTTGACGGCGTCGCTGTTGGCGTCGATGTGTCCGGTCGGGAGCTTCATTTTGGTGGTGGCGTCCGGGTCGGTGGGGCTGGCGGCGCGTTTCGGACTGAGCCGCACCGAACGAGGAGCGTCGAGACTCAGTCGACGTCGACGGACGCAAGCGGGAGGGGCAGCGGCAGAGCAAGATGGGGCGAGCGACCAGCAGCGGGGCTGCTGATCTGCTGGAACTTGAAATGCAGCGCAGCGACGGGTCCTGACGATGCTCGAAGGCTCTGGGCTGTTTCCGCCTCGACACAGGTGGGCGGCACCAGCGTGTCGCTGCCACCTCAACGCGGTCAAGCAACTCCACCTGGCGTCCTATGCCCGCATGGTGTCCATACAGACCGTCCACCTGGGCGAGTCGAACTGCATGTCATGATGGCTATCATGCTCCTGTAGGACACAGCTGTGGAGCAAGCTCCTCTTTGCCAGAGAGGAGAGTGAGCTGACTGGCTTCGGTGATGGTGGGTCGCCTTGGTGGCTGCGGAGCTTCGACTGGAAGCCGTGAGGACATCGGTTCCCTCCGGAGATGCGCTCATGTGGCTCCATCCTGTGCCACGGTTCATGGTCTCCGATCGCCTCATCTGCCGATGCGAGTCCGACTTTGCGGCGTGGCTGGTCTGCTTGATGGGCATCTCATTCGCGTCCGACGGCCACGGCCGGATCATTGGATGTGAAGGAAGCAAAGGAGTGCCTCGGGTTCATGGGCAGATGACACGGAAACGCTCTCAATATTCAATCGGCCGTTCCAAAGGACCACTTCCTACAGATGGCGCTGCATCTCATGCCGACGCGGCCTTGGCGCCGGGCAGCGCCGTGATCTCAACGTTTAGCGGACCCTTGACCGGGATCGTGAGCGAGAACTCGTACGTGAGGTCCCACGGATCCTCGACCGTCTTGAAGTCGAACTTGCTCAGCAGCGTCGCGAGCGCCGTCTTGGTCTCCATCATGGCGAACTTCTGTCCGATGCACACGTGCTGGCCCGAGCCGAACGTGCTCCACACGTACGGCGATATGACCTTGAGCTTACCTGTGTCGGCGTCGATGAAGCGCTCCGGGTTGAACTCGAGCGCATCGGGACCCCACGTGTTCTTGTTGCGCGCATTGCAGTACGACGACGCCATGATCGTCTGGTCCTTGTCAATGAACGTGCCGTCGACGAGTGTCGTCGCCTCCATCGCCTGCCGCACAATGAAGCCCGTTGAAGGGAACAGGCGCATGTTCTCCTTGATAGCGGCCTCGAGGTACACGAGCTCATGGAGCTGCTCGTCCGATGGCGCGAGCACCTCGCCCGTGAGCAGGCCCGGCACCTTCTCGCGCATCTCGTCGCGGATCTTGGCCAACACGTGCGGGTAGCGGTTCATGTTGACGATGAACCAGCCCATGGCGTGCGCGGTCGAATCCTTGCCGGCAAAGATGAACGTGACGATCATATCTCGCATGATGGTCGCGTCGTCGTCGTCAATCTTGATGCCTTCCTCGTCCTTGAGCTTGCTCTCCATGAAGAGCGTGACGAGGTCCTTGGCGGGCATCTTCTCGCCGCGCGCTGCGAGCTCGGCCTTGACCTTCATGGACTGCATGATGATCTCCGTGATGAAGGAGTGGATGCGGTTGGTGTTCTCCATCATGATCTTCTCCCAGCCAACGTTGAGCTTCTTCTTGAGCTCCCAGAGCCAGATGGGCGTCTGGATGCGCACGCCGAAGGCGACTGAGGCCTTGTCGAACGCCTCGAGGAACTCGTGCTCCTTCTCCATGTCGGCACCGTCGCGTAGCGTGTGCAGCTCGACGCCAAAGCCGATCTTGGAGATGACGTCCATGGTGAAGTGCGAGAGGTCTCGCTTGATGCTGATCGGTTCCTTGCGCGCCGCGTACTTGTTGAGCACGTCAACGAACACGCCAAGTTTTTCGCGCACGACCTCCGCCATGACGTCCTTCATCATGCGCAGCGAGAAGAGGTGGCTGGCCTGTGCGTCGGTGGAACCACCACGGGTCTCCGTCGGCGATGACCATGCCGTTGCCAAAGAGGTCGCGGCTGATGTACTGCCCCTCGGGTCCTCGCAGGAAGATTGCCTCCTGCGTCTTCATGACGTCCTCAAACAGCTCGGGGGACGAGATGACGATCGTAGAGGACCGTCCGGGGATGCTGAAGACCCAGGGCTTGTTGTCCAGCTCGCGCGAGTTGTCGTACAGCCAGTCGTGGAAGCGCTGCTGGTGTTTGCCGATGTCCAGCAGGTTCCCGAGCACGGGCAGCGTCGTCGCGGGCTTGAGCGGCAACTTGCGCTTCTCCTGCTTCTCCTCCTGCTTGGCCACCTCGCTGGACCAGCAGCGACAGCACGAGGCCCAGCGCCAGCACCGCGGCAGCAGCAGCCAGGTTCTCTCGCGGCTGCTGCATGAGCAGCTCACCGACAGGCTTCATTTGGTTCTACCGAGGGGAAGACGCGGCCCCAGGAAGCGCGGAAGGCCGCGTTGGCACCGGCGGGAGAACGGGAGTGAGCTCGAGCCCTTGGAGGCGCGAGGGACCGCCGGCAAGGCCGTCGCGGGCGTCCCACGCCACTCGGAGGTGGCGTCAGCGGCCTTGGCGGCGCTATGCGCGCTGCATGTTGCACTGACGTGGTCTCCATCTGATTGGGTTGGGTATCAGAGACCGTATGCATACGAATTGTAGGTGTCCTCTACCGGGTGCGCTCCTTGCGGTCTCACCACACTCACTTAGACTGACGGCTTGCTTGCATCGTCTGAAGCTTCATGGCCGATCCATGATCGACTGTGTTGAGTCCCTCGGTCGATTTGAGGAGAAGAGGGGACGGGAATCCTCCCGAGAAGACCTCGTGATGGGCTTGCTCTGATCCCCTGCATAGTACTCGTTGCACTTCAGACCAATGCACCGCTGCAAGTTGGAAGCAGGCTCGACGTCCTGCTGATGTCCTTCCGACGTCGAAACAGCGACGGAACCGGCCAACCAGGGTCACTTGTCGTGGTGATCATGACAAGTTGAAGTTGAAGTGATGCTTTATCATGGCCACTAGAGAGCAGCGCGAGCAGGAGGTTGAGGTTCTGTGGCACCAGCTGGAGCAGCGCTGGGACTTCCTCCGTCCGTGGTGCGGTCCGCTATGGGGGAAGGTCCGGCTGCTCGTAGTCAAGGACAAGGACTCCGCTTTGCCCTGTGCTCCACAAATTCTTTCTGCCTGACTGCTCTCCCGTCTCGACAACCAACATTGTCGAGACAACCACGAGAGGCTCGACAGTCTCGAAAGTCTTCAAATTTCCGGTGGCGACTACGCCAATGCAGCGCGGCGAGTAGTCTGGGATATTGACAGCGGTCGATATAAACTCGACTTGCCCGTCAGAATCAAGGTGGGGCGAAGGAATGGAAATAGCAACACGGAATTCACAGGCATGATCGTCCAAGTGCTCCTGCATGTGCGCTCGGCATTCGCAGGGTGGCGCTTCCGCTTAAGTAGACCTTTCATTGACAGCAACTTTGACTGGGCTCTGAGAATCGACAGGCTTCAGTTTGAAATTCCATCACCCCGACTAACACCTTCAAGTGCAAAGGCCTACGAAGAGTTGGTGACGACCGGGAGCGGGCTTACTGTTCCGAATCTTCAAGTGAGCTGCGGTGTTGCTTTCGACGTGTCTACTAACGACAAGCTTCACATGGCGAGAGAGCAGTCTCCATTTTTCGAGCGTATTCTTTGCGCTAACGGAAGCCCACAAGAAGAATTGGCAACGCTCGGAAAACTGAGCTTCTGGGAGCCACCTTCTTCCAATTTGATTGCAGAACGACTCTTCTCTGCGTTGGCAGAAGCGCGTACGACCCGCTCGGTCTGTCTCTCGTTTGGCTGTGAAGCGATGACCGTTGGGGAGGAGGCGACCAAGTGGGAACACTTAGCATTTGCCTTTTTCTCGAAGCATGCTCACTCGTCGGTCGAGCACTTGTCAATCAAGAATGCTGTTATCAGCGCTGCAGATGCGGAAAAGGTTGGCGCTGTGCTTGGTGCCTCGAATCCTTCAAGATATGTTTTTGGAGCTCGCAGCGTTATTGGTGGCGAGCGTCCACCTGCCAAGAACCTTGAGCATGCTTTTCATGGTGGTCGCTACATGGTACGCGAAGGATCGACACTGAGCTTCGAGGTAATGTCTGAATCGGAAACCCGAAGTGAACCAGACCAATTCACCGGCATGGGCAAAAACAAGGAGACAGCCGAGTCCAGTAGTGCGCACATTGTGTGGAAATTGGCGACGAACGTGGATGGTGTTCGTATTCTTCAAGATACCTGTCAGAGACTGCAACGGGCAACTCTTTGTCAACGTTCTTGTGCCTGCCTTCGGTGTTTGCTGGGTGCCTTCAGAAGGCATTATCGATCTTAACTCCCCTGACGCTTTGCCAGGACAAGCACCATGTGGAACCACCAGCCTCAAGCTATCATTTGCCAACTCTATCAAAGCTACAGAGGGACTAGATCGCATTCTGGCAATTGTCGGATTGTTGTTGACTCGGCTGAAGCTATCTACTGGTGGCAACCTGCACTTGGATGCCGTCCATCTCTTGAAAAGCTGCCCGAATTTGGTATTGCTCTCCACCAAGAGTTTCGAGTTCGACAAGCGCACTGTGGTCAACTTCTGCCAAAAGCATCACCACCCGCTTTCGGAGCTCAATACCAACTCTCGGCAGATTTCTTTTTTGACGCATGCGCTCTGACACGAGCGAGCCAAGATGGGTCAGGTCGAGTTTGCTGCTTTGACAGTGAGGACGCGCTTAGCGGTTTTTTTTTATCGAGATCACAAAGCACCGACGGCAATAGTGTGTGTAGGATGACGACCAACGATTAGTTTTATGCTTGTTGGACCAACGAGTCCCCACTGGAATCAAACTCCATGATCAACATTGCTTTCTTCGTATCAGCAACTTTTTCGATATGCATTACCAGTAATTTACCACTAGTGTCGGCAAAGTGATGTCGGTCAGCTGTGACAGCACCGAAGCAAACTCAATGCAAGCCATGAACTTGCTATTGCGAGGATTAGGGCGTGGACACAGCTGGTGCCTGATATTTCACAAGATTGCAGACGCTACTGCGCGACCGCTCAGTACCATGATTGCTTACCCGACCTGAGGCTCGGGGGTTCGAAGTTCTCGCAGCGAGCAAGGGGTAATGTTGATCAACGACGTGGTGTTGTCGTTCTAGCGCGGATGTATATGAAAGCGACAGCGTTGATTGATTGACGGACGTGATCACTACTCGATGAAAGGAACTGCACTGAAATCAGTGCGCCAGACTGCGGCTGCCGACACGCTTACTGCGCTCATGGGATCTGATGTTGCCGGCAAGGCCTCGCTCATGGACGTCATTGCCAGCCGCAAGACCGGCGGACAGATCCATGGCAAAGACTGAGCTGTGGCTCAGTGAGGGCGCCATCCCCATCGGCTCGGTGCTCGTGATCATGAACGACGGGCAGATCGTGGCCCGCGGCCACAGCCGCCGCATGCATAAGGGCAGCGTCGTTCTGCAGGGCAGCACGAGATATCTCAGTGAACAAAAGCGGCAAACACTAATTATATCGTTTGCTTGGGATCCTACATACCGACTGCGATGCAATGCATGCCATCGACGCACTAAGGGATTTCATTTCTTCGACATCGCTCTGAGACGGCATGAATTGCTGCAAATACCCTCGCCTACAAAGTTCGATGATTGTTCGATCACTCAGCGAAATCGATCGCAATTGAGCCTCGTCCGATCGAATGAGGGCATATAGACGGTAGATACCAGACACCCTATCAATCTGAAGCTACTTCCAATTGCCACAAACACGACGCTTCTGTCGCTGCACGGAAAGCCAGCACTCGTGACAACGCTGGTCCAGTTTGTCGGGGAGTTGCTGTCCAAGATGCACATGCAACTGGATGCTCCACTGCTGCTATGTCGGCACATGTAGTCACCATTCCTATCACTTTCGCAATACGCCAATACAGATGACGACACACAACTACCCATGCTGCTAGCTCCAATCGTCACTATCGTGCTTCTTTCATACGACTACAAGCTATCTCCTGACATTGAGGTGACACAGACCTCATGGCACCAAGCAACAGAAAGTAGCACACCACTGCTCACTGAGCTCGTCGACGTCGTGCTCGCAGAACTCGCACCGCAAGAGATCAAGACTTCTCCAGCAGCGCCCGTCGAGCTCGAGCCGCCAGACACAGCCATGCGACCACCGTCTGCAATGAACGAGCCCACCGACACGACAATGTCGCCGGCAGAGACGCTGCTCACTGACCCATTCGGCGGCGTTACAGCAACAGAGCTCGAGCTAGCCGCGCTTGACACGAGCACACTGCCGATCGTCGTCAAACTCTCACCACTCGACACACGCCAAGGTGCCGGCAGTCGAAGAGCTTGCACCGTCCGACACATGCATGACGCCGCCGACCGACCCAGCGGCGCTGGACACCGACAAAGACCCAACACTGCCAACTGACGCAGAGTTCGCCGCGTTATCTCCGAAAAACTCGCCAGAGCCGTCGAAGCCGCCAGAGCCGCCAAACACGCTCACCAAACTCCCATACCTAAGCAGTCGTGGACGCACCCGACGTGATCCACACCGACCCGAACGTAAGCCAGACGCAGGGCCTCTTGAAACACACACAACTCCACTCTCCACAGTCTTGAACTGCGCTGCTTGACACTAGCACCACGCCAGACAAACCGCTGCTTGATCTGCCGCTTGACACGCTCATGTCACCGCCAGCGCCGCTCGACGAAGAACCGCCGAACACACGCACAGAGCCACCAGAGCTGCTCAACGACGACATACCGCCGCTCCCAGACACATTGCCGGACGACCCGCTCGCAGAGTCGCCTCCGCTCGCCAACACAGACCCGCCGGATGCCGACGTGCTAGAACCGCCGACAACGCGCACAGCGCCACCTACAGACGTCGTGCTGGCTCCACTGCTCACCAACACTTCGCCCGACGCGCCATCCACAGTCGAGCCAGACTGCACTCGAACCGCACCCGACATGCTGCTTCCTGATGACACGGCGCTAGACACGGACACGTCGCCGCTGCCGGAAATACCCGATCAGCTCGACAACGACATGGAACCTCCCGTTGACTGGCTGCTCGCGCCGCCAGACACAGACACGGGACCGGCCATAGACGCCGACGTGCCAGACGACACACGGACCGAGCCGCTGCTACTGCTTGTGCTCGCAGAATCGCCCGACACCACCGTCAAGTCGCCCGAAGATGAGCTTGCGGACGTGCCACTGCCGAACACCGTAGCCCCGCTCGGACCCGTCGACGTCGTCGCGCTGCCGCTCATCACTTCCACATCCTGCCGGGTACCCCGGCCTTCTTCTTCGTCCAAAGGACGAGCCAGCCAACCAATTGATCAACGACGTGGGGTTGTCGTTCTTGCGCGGATGTATATGAAAGCGACGGCGTTGATTGATTGACGGACGTGATCACTACTCGATGAAAGGAACTGCACTGAAATCAGAGGGATGATTGAATGAGCGTATGGTCAATTGCGCGCTGTAAGTCAAATTGCGAAGTGATATTGTCCTGGAGGTCCTTAGTTCGTGCCCTACTCTAAGCCTCCAGCTACTCCTCATGCCACTGTGGCTGGTCATCCTTGCAGGTGCAGTTCTCGCGGCAACTGCAACTGCAACCACGTTTCTGGTGTCGGCGACTTCCTGTCCCCACACCTGCAGCCAGCTGGTGAACGGCGTCTGGTAATCTCGCAAATGCACCACAGAGCGCCAGTGTCCGTCGTAGTGCTCGTCGAGCTGTGCCGCGCTCAAGGAGCGACCGTCATGATATTCTGCAGCAGCGGTGGTGGCCGCCCCGCCAACCCGCTACTGATGCTGCAGAAGCCGTTTGCTAGGTGCTGCGCACTGCGGGTGCCGCCAATGGTTAGTATGTACGCGAGCCAAGTCCATCACATCGACAGCGCTCGCTTACCGTGTCGTCGCCCTCCACAGTCGTGCCCTGCCGCCAAGAGCGGTGACGGCGACCGGCGCCGCCGCCAAATGCTGCTTCTCGCTGCTGCTGCTGCTCACTGCTGTTGTGCGACCTCTCGTCAGCGATCCGCAAGTGAGCCGCCCATGATGCCCACTTGTTGCGGACCATACTATATCAGTAGGTCAAAGGTTGATACTGGGTAGGAGGCGACCACGACAAAACGTGCATTCGGTCGCGCGAAGCGTGCGCGAAGCGTGCCCGAAGCGCGTTCGATTGCGTACCGGACGGGACGTCCGGGAGTTCGCAGTTCGTTCGTTTGGGTCGTTTTGGGTCGCCATGGATGCAATGCATGCGAGGCGTGATGCGACGGCCGATGCAGCGAGATGCGTGTACAGATGTAACAGTGCATGTTGGGTGGAAGTGCTGGCATGCTTTGTGTGATTCGATTGTGTGTTGAGTGTGTGGATGTCATGCAATGCAGTGAGTGAGCCTAGGATTGATCAGCCAGTGAGCGCGCGGCTGGCACGGTTGTGACCTCACTTGTTGATCTCGGATCCGACGTTGTTCATCGTGTAGATCTTGCTGTCGGCTTGGCAGCAGTCGTGGTAGAGCTGAAGCTTCGTTGGCGTGAACACCACAATGTTGCCGGGCCTCGGCAAGCGCGGGTGGTTGGTGTAGGTCTCGATCAGCGACGTCGTAATCAGGTACTTGTTCGTGCCGTACGGGTCGAGGTATTGCGCCTCTTGAAAGGTCTACATGTGTCACCCCAGTCAGTCTGTGCGTCACCACACGCATCGAAGTGCAGCTGTCGTACTTGCTGCTGCTGCTCGAGGGGTTCCGGCCATCGTTCCTCGCCCATGTAGAGGCGGAGGATGTGGATACCTTTGACGATATCGGGCGCGATCCATAGCAGACGCGCCCGGATCCGGATCGTCCCGCAAACGTCGCGGTTGGTCGTATTGTTGCTGCTGATGAACGCGCGCAGGCCTGTTTGAATGCAGTGCACGTGTTTAGTTGGCTGCGCGCGGCCTCATCGCGCTGCACCTCGTACTTTCGACGGTGTCGATGATCTGTGGCCGCTGCGTGTCGAGCACACTCTTGAGTCGCTTGACCGGCGAGACGTACTCAACGTCTGCCGGTTGCGCAAAGCTGTGGGGAGCGACGTCTCCTTGCGAGTGGCGCTGCTCGCCCTTGGTCGTGGCTTCGACGCTGCCCGACCCCGAGGGTGGTAGGAGCGTTGCCGCCTTACGCTTGGCTGCTACTGGTGGTGGTGGCGGTGGTGGTGGTAGCTCCGACTTGCCCGCCTCGTTCTTCAACTCCGCTGCTGCTAGCGTCTCGGACGCGCCCGAAGCTGCTGCCGCCGAGAGCGATCGCATCGCAGCAGTCTTTGGCAGCACCTCCATCACGGTCGTGGGAACGAATGCCGGCGCAGGCGTCGCTGCGCGCGCTGCATCCGCCGACGGCGGTTGCGCTTCCTTCTCGCGCTTCTTGGGGGGCATGGGGACTTGGAGTCGCGCACGGCGATCGAGCTGGTGGCGGAAACTTGGCGAATGAGCTGCCTCGCCCCCGATCGTTCTCGCAGCTTCCACGAGGTGCATGCGCTGCTTGTGGTGCATTTCACTTGTCTAGAGTATGTAACTGTTGGATCGTTTTCGTGATGCCAGGGAGTGTACCGTGCGATATGGCTGCACTTCAACATGCTGGGACCGCGCGAGCCGGGCTTGGCTGTTCTCGGGTACGCCATGCTTCGCGATACTGCGATGATGAACGAGAACGCTTTGTGGTTGGCGCGGGGAGACTCCTCCTGTTGGCCGAGCCCGCCGACATGGCGCTGACTGCCGAGGAGCGGCGGGCGCGCCATGCTGCCGCCAGTCGGCGCCATCGCGCACGGGAGTCCAACGAAGAGCGTCGGGAACGGATGCAGCGGGATCGCGCTTGGCATCAAGCGCATCGCGCGCCGGCACCGAGCACTGCTCCTTTGCACGTGCCACAGCAAGCGCCAGTGGCTGCTGCGCACGCACCGGCGCCGACCACTGCCCGTGTAGCCACCGCCGCTGCAGCGTCTAGCGCCTCTCGGCGCAGTCTTGCTTGGGGTGACAATGATGACGACGCAAGGCTGCGTCCAGTCACTGAAGCAGCCAAGCAGAGAGCGCTCGAGAGCCTTCGCGAGGCGCTGGGTGCACCAGGCCTCGACGAAGCGGTGTGTGCCGTGTGTGACTCCTGGAGGCTGCGGTCTCGCTGCCTACGGGTGGGCGGATCGGACGACGCCGCGTTCATTCTCAAGATGACGCGCTTGCTGAGCTCGGACGGCGAGCACTTACCGCAGCGAGCTCAGTGACCGCACCATCGCCAGCTTTCGAAGCCGCCACCAACCGTAAAGATAACGCACCCCCGACACGAACGGCCTGCTGCCTCGTCTCTTGCACGCACGTCGACGCGCTCGCTGCCGCCGCGCGGTTGTGCTTGCCTCCCCCCCTCCATCCCCGTTCCTGGTCCTGCTGACCGGCGGCGTGCAGCAATTGACCGGCGACGAGGTCGGCCCCGACGCCGACGCCACGGCTACAACTGCTTTGGTTGACATTGCCACTCACAGTACCGCCGACGAGGCCGCCGACGCCAACGCTGACACCGACACCGACACCGACACCGACACCGACACCGACACCGACACCGACACCGACACCGACACTGCGACTGCAGCTGCTGCTTCTGCTGCTGCTGCTGCTGCTTTTGCTGCTGCTGCTACGGCTGCGGCCGTCGATGCCAATCGACACGGCCGACGACGCCAACGCCCCGTGGCAACTGCTGCTTGCACAATCGGTGCTATACACAGCGAGTCGGCGCTGGCGTCGCGGTTTGTTGGTGCTGCTGTTGCTGCACTTGTTGGTGCTGCTGTTGCTGCACACTTGTAGGCGCTGCACAAAAGATGCATGCAATTGCAATGCACACTGCACAAATGCAACCGCTTTTGCTTGGTGCAGTGCGCTGCTTGAAGTTGTTGTTCGCAGTTCGTAAGAACTGTTCGAAGTTCGAAGAACTTTCGTTGGGGGTCTTGTGGGTTGTTTGTGATCATACGACGTTCGCGCAACATTTTCGTGTCGCGGCCGCGACGGGTCATTGGGTCTTTCTACGCGCTTGGGTCGTTGCGTTGCGTTGCGCTACAGGCTCCCCGCAAAAGCGAAGCAGATCTTTATCGAGCAAGGCGAGAACAAGGACAAGGCGAGCGCAAGGACATCGCGGTGCGGCGCGGCGCGGCGTGCGCACCAAACCGCGCCGCTCACGCGACACGAGGTGGCTGTCACGTGGTGCGCAGAGTGAGTGGATGCGGAAGGACGGACCCAAGGGCGATGTACCTCGCCTGTAGGCGTGCACGCAGCGAGCGTGGAATCGCGGGGCGTGGGCGAAGCGTGACGAGTTCCAGTCGTCCGTCAAGGCAAGTCAAGCAACACAGGACAACGATCAGTTGCTTGTCACCGAGATCCGTCAGGGCGTGGCGCAGCCCGCTCATATTCCCGCGGTACGTACACGTTGCTGGCCCTCGCTGCTGTGCGCACACTAAGTGGGGATTTGATGCACAGTACCATAGACTGCAAGCATGCAGCTGAACCCGTTATCATGGAGTTGCAACGCGACCCTCCTCTATCTATCTCGTGTAGTCAGCTTGAATGATCGTTGCCAATAGCACGCTCCACCGCATCTTGCATCATTGGACAATCAACCTCCGAGTGCGGTCAGTGTTGCGAGCCTTCAAGGTGCGGTTCTATGCCCGGGTCCGACGCTCAAAGTGTGGTACAAAGTATTAATCGCTGTCAGATTCATGATGCTCCATTGGGAGATTGCCATCGCCATCTCGGCCGGCCACATCGGCGGTCGCTGGCAGGCGGAACCTCGCCAATGTGTCGTGGCTGAGATGTATTAGGCGCTCCTCTTCAAGCAACGCGTGGGCTGGCGGCTTCGACCACGCCGCTAGTTTAGCTGTAAGTGGTGCCAGCGCGATGAGGCCGTTTCGATTGGTAACCCGTGAAACGAGCAAGTATGTTTGCTGCGGTTTGTTGATCACTTCCTGCGTAGATTTCCAGTCCATGACGACCATGGACTGCAACGTTTCCCCTTGCACTTTGTACACCGTTGAGCCAACGGCACAGAAAAATGGGAATTGCTGTGGCCGCACAGTGATGGTGCGCGGCTGGCCGTCCGGCGCCGAAGAGAGCCTGATGGTTGCCTTCGAGTACGCCTCCGTTGTGTAGAAAACGGGAAACAACTCGGGGTCGGCGCCAGGTCGGATTGCCGTTGCCTGCGGCCTCGGCACTCGGAGCACGGCGTAGTCTGGGGAGTGATTCGGCAACTGCACGACTGTGGCGGTCGCGCCGTCGCGGACTAGCCGAAACTGCGTGCCTGTAGGAAAGTGCACGTACTCGAGACGACCAAGCGTACCTTTCGCGGTACCTTTTGCTGTGGCCACATTCTGCGATATTTGTACTGGCATGCCGTCAACGAGATCGAGGTAGGGCGCCATCCTGCCGAAGCGGTTGTCGGGCAGGCTTAATACGTATCGGAGGTCACTCTGACTCAAGCCATTCAGTGCACCTTTAAAGTTCGCGACGACGCGGACCGGGAAGACACTGGTTGGCAGCCGCGAAGCTGTCTCCGCCAAAAAGGCGTTGTTGATCGCCAACCGCGTTGCGTTCTCCGGGGTGACGAAAACGGCCGATTCCCGCACTTCTTCGTGAAGAAGCCGCGCGTTGGCGACGGCATCATCGGCCCCCATGACGCGGGCGTTGATCATTGCAACAAACTCTGGAGTCCAGCGGCCGAGGCGTGCATTCCGGCAGCCTTCCCCCCACTCGGGGTCGCTTCTGAAGCGCACTGACTCGTCAAGGATGACGACCGTTGTGACTCTTCGCCAAAGATCGAATCCTTCCACATCGGCCGTGCTGGGTTTCGTCTTGCTGGCTGGGTTGAGGTATACTGGGTCGGATTTCACGGGCGGCAACTGGAGAAAATCGCCCACCAAGACGATGTGAATACCGCCGAACAAAACATTCTCGATCTGCTTGTAACGACGCAGCACCTTGTCGAGCCGCAGCCACTCGGACTTGCTCATCATCGAGATCTCGTCGATGACGAGCAGATCGAGCGGCGCGAACTTTTTCTCCTTGATGGCGTGCTCGAGCCGGACCAAGAGACTCGCTAGCGTGCGCCCGGCGATGAGTGTGGCAGCCTTGCCGGTCAGGGCTGCTTTGACTATCGAATCACTGCGGTGCCAGGCGGAGTAGAAGGCGTCGACGGCGTCGATGACTCGGCTCTTGCCGGTGCCACCGGCGCCGCCGAGGAACATAAGCAGTTGGTCCTCGCGCAGCCACGATTCAAAGTCGCTGGACCGGTACTCGGCCGCCTCATCCGCAGCAGCGCGCTCTTGTTGTTCGATGCGTCGAAGCATCGCGCTCACAATCAGCGAGAAGGCTGCGTGCTGCTTCTGATTGAGCGTAAACGCAGTCGAGACGTCGCTGATGCTCGGATATGGGCGGAGTACCGGCGATTGGTTACGCTGAGGTCGATCTTGCGGTTTCCAGCTATGGCTCGACTCTAGCGCAACATGGATGAGTTCGATCACGTCGCCGGGCCGGTCATTGCGCGGATGAGTGCTCGGAGTGGGCTCGGCTTCGTCGGTAGCCGAATCCTTTACCCATTGCTGCAACTCCTCCACTGACAACCCCAACGCACGGTCATGGTTGGCGAGATCGCTGGCCGCGCGAGCCGTACTTTCCGCCGTTGCGGTCAGCAAGCCTCGGTTCACGACGCTCAATACGCATGCACAAGAGCTGGTCGCTGAAGTCGGGAAGATCGGCAAGCTCAAGCTGTCGGCGGCGTCACTAGCGTCGTCGGCGTCAGCGAATGCTCGGCTAAAGTTGTCGGTCCTACCGCTTCCCGGCGGCCCGCTGTAGCTAGCCATGTCGATCACCGCTGCATCTACCTCATCGCGGGTCCCAATGAGCTCGTCGCTGTCGGCATCGGGGAGGTCTAGGCCGTTGCTACTTCGCTCTCCGGCCTCATTTGCTAGGACCGACGCGCGGTAATAGTCGTCCAAGTCCGACATGATTTCTGTCACAAAGCTCGAGCGCGTGGGCTCCCACGCAAAGTAGGCGGCAATCCATGAGGCATCGCTTGCGGCATCGTCGACAATATCCTGAACGCTGCGAAACGGCTTGAAGAGCACCAGAGCGCATTTTGCTCGGGTTGCTACGAGCTCGCGCGGCGTTTCGGCATCCAAGTAGGGCATTCGAGTACCACTGATAACAGGAACCACCTCGTATTTGTGTTGTCCAAGGCAGTGCGTGCAGTGCAACGGGTGGTCGACCAAGAATTTCTCCACTAAGGCTGTTGACGCAGTCTGCTTGCGGCGAAAGCAGGTCATCGTGAATTCGTACAGGCACTAGGTGCCAAGCGACAGCGGACGATACCGGTAGTCGTCGAGGAAGGATGCAGCCCGGAACGTGACATTTGTGTCGCCTTCTCGCAGCTCTACGAGGCTGCATGAGTGGGTGTCGCGCTGCGTCAGCTCGCGCAAAACGTCGAAGAGCGGTAGGGCTGCACAGGGAGCACTCATGTAGGCACACGATCCCCGCAGCAAATAGAGCGCTGCCATCGGGCCAGCAATCTCTCGCCGATTGGAAAGCGCAAACACCATGGACGAGACGCGTCGGCGCCCAACTACCGAGCGATCGACTTGCAACGAAGCAGAGTTCTGCTGCTCTCGGAGCTCGCGACGTTTGAAAGACGCCAGTGCTACCGCCGTGACGGAGTCCACCAGGCTTTGCATCTTCGTCACGTACTTGGTCGCGTAGTAGATCCGCAGCAGCGCCTCCAGGCCGCCGAGGAGTACTTGGACGTCGTGGTTAGACTTAAACGTTTGCATAATGATGGCATTGTAGCCGTTGATGTACTCGAACGGTGGATGACGAGCAAGCTCGACGCCAGCGCTGGTACAAGATGTTGAAATAGAGCGAGCGCGCGGGAACCGATATCGACATTGCCCCTTCGCGGCCGCCCGGCTCGATTTGAAGCAACTGCCAACGTGGGACCACCAGTGGAGGTTCAACATGAACACGAGCAAGGACACTGCGAACGCAGCGTCCTGCGGAGACCAGCGGCAGTCATCGACCGATGGAGGGAGGGTCATGACGGCTTGAGCAACACTGTCGTTGCGGAAGGCGTCGTCTTCTCGGAGCTCGTGGCGCGTTGGCGCCGCGTTGAGCGTGCGCAAGTAGCTGCCGTAGGAGTCGTCGCCATCGCTGCCGTTCGTGGCTAAATGCATGTCTCGCCGAAAGACGGCTGCTTTCGCTGCGCGAACACTGCCTCGGCTACCAGCCTCCATCTGCACTGCAGCATCAAGCTCTTGCGAGGAATACGGTCGCATCGGCGGCGGCCAGGTTGCGGGCCGGTGCCGTAACAGAACACGACGCAACACGTGCTGCGAGCTCATCTTGGTGCCGCATCCCGCGCATTGCACGAGCAGCGGCTCACCGCGAGTGTGGATGCGATCTCTGCTCGGATCCTCATACGCCTCGGGTGGGATCGGCAGCGCCTGTAAGTCCGCAAACGAGTGCCCGCAGAAGCGGCAGGTCTCCACCGCCACATCGAGCGGCAAGGAAGTGCCCACGACGCTATCGGTGTAGGCGGCGATGTCGAGGTAGTACTGGTCGCCATGCTTGTTGACGGCTCGACGAAACGCGTCTGTGTTGGGCGGCGCGTCGGCGAGCCAGACGAGGAAATGGGAATGCAGAGTGCCCCCGCCCTGCGTCTCGACCATGCCGAAGTAGGCCGAGACGTCGCCGAACAGACCGTCAAAAGGCTTGCTCTTCATCTGCAGTAGGGGTACACCGAGCACGTGCTCGATGAATGCGTCCATATTATGCATGAACAGGCGGGCTGACGCGACGTCATTTCGCAGGCAAGCGCTGTGAAGTGCTGACCGTGTTGGAAGCTCCGTTACATTGGCATCGAACAGCGAGGATACCGACGTGATGCCCGTGTAGTGCGCCATGACAAACGACGATGAGACGTTCGGCGTGAGCGTCACGAAAAGGGCGGGCTGGCCGAATCTAGCCTGATAAGCAAACGCGCGGCGGCGACATTGCGCCCGCTCGGAGTCACTCCCCCAAATCGCGCCGCCGCTGAGCTCGACTGTCCTTAAGAAGTCGCTGGCGCTCGAAGCGTCATCGTGGCTCGCAGTTGTGCGCCCTTGTCGAACCAGCTCTTTCTTTCGCAGAGCCTCCATCAACGAGGCTTCCGAGATGGAGCTGTAGCGCTCAAAGCGAGATGGATCGCGCTGACACTTCACTGCAACCTGCGTGTACATGCGCTTGAGAGTCAAGTGATCAAAGCTCACAAGAGTGAACAGCTCATCCTCGGCGAATCGTCGCGAGCTCAGCTGACAGTAGTGGCGGATACAGGCCTCCGCAGATACTGGAATCCTCCGTTGCTCGTTCGGGTGTCCCCTTCCATACGGAAAGAGGTGAGGAAACATGCGCGCGAACAGTAACCCATCGTCGCCAGCAAATTTGCTCGAGTGTCGGACGAGAAATTGTGGTTGCGATGCACTCCGACCAGGCATCTCGGCAACGCGCGTGGGAACAGCGGGTGCTGCGCTGTGAGTGCTAATCTCGCGGTCCTCTGAAATGAACACAACGCGATGCTCAATGACGTTGGTCTCTGCATCCGGGCCACCCAGCTCAACGGCGCTGCCGACTCGGTCGCTCTCCGCATCCATGTTGTCGACTGCTACGGCGGCATCGATTTCCTCGTTAATCAAGTGCTCCGCCACAGCCTCAGCCGCGAGTTGGGAGCAGTCGATGACGATGTTTTCATACAGTACGTTGTGATTGCAGTAGAAGGCCAGCAGATCTTTGACCACCTCGCGCCGAACGAGGTGCATTTTACGAACGCATGCTTGTTGCTCGGTAGTGAATGGACCCGCAAGAACGACTCGGTAACTGTTGATGTTGCGGACGGCCGTGGGAAGTAGCGTGGCGGGAGGGCCTGGTGTCGAGTCGAACGCGAGACAATGCGAGCGTATCGCGCGATGCGCGCCGCCACGCATAACGCGTGTGACAGCGACGACCGAGACGGTCTGAGTCATGAGGCGCTCTGGTAGTGTGGCGTGGGCGACGTGCGTCGGCAACGAGCCAACATAAAACCCGTTCTTGATTGCAAATTTTGGAATCAATTGCTTCTCCAGGGACGCATAGCACTCTCGGCACACTTGGACGAAGCCATCTGGATGCACACCGCGCCTCGAAAGCAGCATCCCGTCAAGGCACGAAAACATGTCTGAGCAGTCATACTCGGCTGTGATGGGGCCGGGCAAGTGCTCGTCGGCGCTCGAAAGCAGCAACTGCATCTGTTGAAGGAAAATGCGGTCATCTCCAATCGAAATCATGTGCATTGACTTGCACAGTTTGATGCAGTCGCAGACAGCGCACGTCGCGCTGTCGAGTCCGGGCGGCCCGAGAGCTAGCCTCAACCGATGTAGAACCTCTTCCTTCATGGAGGTGGACACCGGGTGGAGTCTTGGAATATCTCCTTCGAGCCAGCTTTTATGCGGGCCTTCAGTGGGTCGAAGCACTTCACCGGCACTTGAGTTCGTGTTCGCATGGCCACGACGCCGACGCCGCTCGCGCTCTCTCTGCAGCCTCTCCGACCTCGCATCAGGGGTCTCGCGATCTCGATGCCGCTGGACAGCGAGTCGGTGGCGCTCGCGTCGCTCCTCCACAGTAAGGACCATAATTCCGTGCCCACGACCAAAGATTGCAACTGAGATGCTCTTGCAGTTACTTTCCAAAGCGCAAATGGGAATCGATCCACAAACGGGAGCCGAGCCGTTGGGTTGCATGGAAACAAAACACTATTGCGTTGAGTAGCGACCAACTGATACAAAATAAACCTGATTCATCGTGAGCTGGACCGTGGCATGTCTGGGAGGGGTCGACTCGCCTGCGCACGCTCGACTTCGGCTCCGCTGAGCGCCAGTGGCGCCTCGACAGCATGGAGCACCCCAAAGACAGTTCATGGACTGCTACATGGGATGTACGAGCGATATGTCAGTACCAGTGAGAGTTCTATCAACAGCAAGCGCGAGCAACATGAAGATGGATTCGGCTAAAGTCGCAGCCATGAACAACGCGCCACCCTTCGTGCCGGTCACCAACCAGCAAACCTACGAGCCGGCGTTCGTGACTCCAAAAAATCTTGATGCTTTTGCTACGCCTGGCAAGTTTTCGTCGTCGGGATGAGCCATGTCCCACCCGGGCATACATTGGCTTCTACATGAGTGAAAGACGCAAAAGCGCGCTCGACAGCTCCGATGGATATAGATGGTATGGTGCGAACTGGGCGAGCAAGCTCGCGATCGGCCTTTGGTCCTGCACCAAGCAAAGGACAAAGTGTACCGCAAAACGCACAGTGGTCGCCGAAATGACCACCGGTACGACTTCAACATGCGCGAGCAGGTGTACGCTAGAATTTGACCGCTGACTAGTCGTTGCGCCTGAAACTACTCCAGCTTGTAGTCTCTACGGACCCAGAGGAGGCAGCTGCGGGTGTACGTTGGATGGTACCCACAGGCACAACAACGACGCAGTGGGTGACCCCTCCGAGCGGTCGCGTAGCAACGCCGTCTCGATGCACCCGCAGTGCTGCATCCGCCGGGCTCATTCTTTGTTTGTACCAGCACCCAGCAAGACGGCCTCTCATCCGGAGGCAATGCCGCCGAAAAAGCGCGAGGCGCAAGCGAGTGGCCCGCCGGCACCAATCGGCGAGCCAATCGCGATCGAAGGCATGCCAGTGGCAGTTGAGCAGCCAGTTCGAGCGCCATCGACGTCGCTCGCGCTTCGATCGCCCTCGTGCGCGGCGCCCGAGCCCGAAAAAAGTTACCAGTCACCTCTCAAAAAGCTAAAGACCGCGATCGCGAGGCACAAGCGCGTGTTCATCGACACGGTTGACGGTAAGAACAGCGCGCACATACTGTCGAGCGGGACGGTCACTGACACCTCGTGAACTTGCTGTTCTGCAGACTTACGCGAGTTCATCATGCGCATCGACGGCACCGACAAAGAATTGTGCGCAACCGTCCGTATCAAGGCGCGTCTACTATGGAGCGTGGTCGAGGTGGTAAATAACCTACCGTTCCTGCGCCTCTTCTTCGGCGAGTGGCAGGCAACTGAACCGTTTGAGGAGCAGCAGCGGGTAAGCGCTTGCGGCATTGGCAGACGGCTGACACGTTGCTACGCTTACATGTAATATTTGCTTCAGGCATTTAAGGACGCCCAACGAGAGGATCCATTCGAAGCAAACCAGTTCCTCATCATGGTTTCGCTCTTGAAGGTCGACATCAACAACCCGAGGCTCCCTCGTCCTGGAGATGTGGTGACCATCACGCCATTTAGGCTCAACGTCTACCGCGAGTGCTGTCAGGTCGATGCAAAGCTCTACGGCCTCAACACGCTCGACACCCCGTGAGGGAGCAAGACAGCGAGCTAGCAATCAAATCTGCTAGCTGCCAACCATCATTCATTCAGTCGTTCATTTTAATCGTTCATTCCAATCCAAATCAATACGCCACATTTCCATTAGAGAACTTAGTCAAAACGCCAGGTGCAGCGCAATACACGTCGAGGCGGCATCTCAGCTCGGACATCGTCTTTCATCTGTAATAGCATTCTCAAAAATTGCTCATTCTAGATCGCGAGTCCAAATTCCACCAATAGCAAGATGCACTGCATAATACTATATACGATGAGACTTCCATAAATTATTGATATAAATATACAGTATCTTGATGCGATATCCTATCTGTATCGTCCAGTTACCAGACATATATAATTCAATCAAAAATATCAATTTAATGAGGTTAAATGGACTTTTGCACGCCCCACAATAAAATACAACCAAAACCGGTGAGGTGTCGTTTATGCGCTCGATAGATATGGCATTTACCAACTCGACACGGAGTGCACCTGTCTACGTTGCCACAAGGTGTTACACAGCTCCCTGCCCGCCACCAGAGAAATGGTGCATGCGAGCGCTACTCCAACCACGACCAGTCCGCACAACAGGCTACGAACCGTCGGAACGAGCGACGCCGTGCTGCGTACAGAAAAACGCACCACCCTCCACGTCTGACTGCACAAGTTGCAACCGTCGATGTTCCAGTTGAAGATGTTCAACAACCGGTACTTCCTGTACAAATACCTATGCAAGATGTACCAGAGCCGGCGGCCGACCACCATTATCCGAATCAAGATGCTCAGCAAGATGATTGTGTCATATGTCGGGAGCGTTGCCGCTTCAGATGCTGAGGTCTGATGCCGATCCTGGATAGTAACGAGACACGTGGATCACAACACCGAAATTGACAACTGCGCACTCGATCTTGTACCCGTACAGCTTGTGTTTGCCGGAGAAGTAGTGCATCTGCTCCCTAAAGCGGCCGCTAGGTCGATAAGCCGGCTGGAATTTGACATCGAGTGCATACAGCGCATATGGGTAGTTGGAAAACGTACGCCGTTGCTGCTGCTGACCTCTCATCGTCACGGTTGGTATGAGCTGTGCCAGAAGTGATCTCTCGATTACATTTCACTCCTGTTCACAACATACATGATCAGAGCAAGTCAATAGAACAAGATAGGCATGGCAATCCGCACCTTCGTGACCATTTTCTCGATTGTGGGAGTCTGCATTCGGAATTCTGCCGCATACTTGGCCCACGTGCCGTTGTGCTTGAGGACGACTAGATCCATAAACAACGCGTCCATGGCTGTTGTCTTGTGCCGACGCCCTAACCCAAGTGTCCACAGGGGAAGAAGAGCTTGTTCAAATTGAGACCATATGGTCAGAAAGGCGTCATGGCTGAAGTTGGTCATCTCCTTGAACACGTCATGGCCCAAATCCGCGATGAAGGCTTCGACAACTGGTGAAGCCGAGTCTGTCGGCATCTCTTCTTCGTGTGACTCCACATACGCGCGGTGAGTCTGGCTTGAACGCTGGAGATCCCTGCCCAGATCCTTCTGGTGGGCGACGAGTCTGGCAAACGTCTGGGCGCTGGCTTGTGACATCTGGGCTGGTGGTACTGGTGCCGGAAAATTGCGAAGTGGGCATGATTTGACGAACTTTGTCTGGTGTTCTCTCAAACCAAAACGGATGTTGGTGGATATCGCAGAAGAATGAGTGGCAGCTGGCGCACCAAGACGGCAGTTCATGACAGATCAATTCGACTCTCAATTCCTCGAGCTCGAATGAATTGGCATGCAGACCATATATCGAAACCACGACATCGTTCTTGTCTACAAGGCAAACATCTGAATTTTAGCTGTTTACCACTTCTGACTGCTTTTTGAAGCATCTCCTTATCATCATTTTACACCCCATTCGGAAAAGAACGGGACGAACATCGCATTTTCGCTAATCCATCGAGATTTCTGTGTATATTTCCTTGTGCAGTACCAATTTCGTCAAAAGAACGTAATTCTGAAAATGCCACAACTTCTGTACCGGTATACAATTGCCAAATGACTGGGACCATAAATATCGTCAAGGGAAAATCAATAAAGGGGCTAAAGTCGCTATCAAATACTCGGAGTCAATCGTTCAGTCCCGAATTTCGACGAGAATTCGGGATTGCTTAAGTCGCCTTTTACACCACATTTCCATTACTCGTAAAAAAAATCGCAGCAAGTTCTCGAACTTCGCACTCCCGAGCCTTCGGTCGGGTACCCAATCGTAGGGGGTGGTCGGCAAGGGTTTGTCTGTGATCGAACGACCTTCAAGCAGCCATCAAGCACGCTTCGCGCAACAATCTACTCACGTTCTGTCAAAAAAAACAGTATGTCCGGGACGAAGTGAGTCATGCATCAGCATGGTCCGGAACAAATGAGCGATGAGGGGCGACAGGGAGGGGGGATGGGAGCAGCCACGCCAGCGTCGTCATCAGTCCATGGGGGGAGGCCAATTGCGTACCGGACGGGACGTCCGGGAGTTCGCAGTTCGTTCGTTTGGGTCGTTTTGGGTCGCCATGGATGCAATGCATGCGAGGCGTGATGCGACGGCCGATGCAGCGAGATGCGTGTACAGATGTAACAGTGCATGTTGGGTGGAAGTGCTGGCATGCTTTGTGTGATTCGATTGTGTGTTGAGTGTGTGGATGTCATGCAATGCAGTGAGTGAGCCTAGGATTGATCAGCCAGTGAGCGCGCGGCTGGCACGGTTGTGACCTCACTTGTTGATCTCGGATCCGACGTTGTTCATCGTGTAGATCTTGCTGTCGGCTTGGCAGCAGTCGTGGTAGAGCTGAAGCTTCGTTGGCGTGAACACCACAATGTTGCCGGGCCTCGGCAAGCGCGGGTGGTTGGTGTAGGTCTCGATCAGCGACGTCGTAATCAGGTACTTGTTCGTGCCGTACGGGTCGAGGTATTGCGCCTCTTGAAAGGTCTACATGTGTCACCCCAGTCAGTCTGTGCGTCACCACACGCATCGAAGTGCAGCTGTCGTACTTGCTGCTGCTGCTCGAGGGGTTCCGGCCATCGTTCCTCGCCCATGTAGAGGCGGAGGATGTGGATACCTTTGACGATATCGGGCGCGATCCATAGCAGACGCGCCCGGATCCGGATCGTCCCGCAAACGTCGCGGTTGGTCGTATTGTTGCTGCTGATGAACGCGCGCAGGCCTGTTTGAATGCAGTGCACGTGTTTAGTTGGCTGCGCGCGGCCTCATCGCGCTGCACCTCGTACTTTCGACGGTGTCGATGACCTGTGGCCGCTGCGTGTCGAGCACACTCTTGAGTCGCTTGACCGGCGAGACGTACTCAACGTCTGCCGGTTGCGCAAAGCTGTGGGGAGCGACGTCTCCTTGCGAGTGGCGCTGCTCGCCCTTGGTCGTGGCTTCGACGCTGCCCGACCCCGAGGGTGGTAGGAGCGTTGCCGCCTTACGCTTGGCTGCTACTGGTGGTGGTGGCGGTGGTGGTGGTAGCTCCGACTTGCCCGCCTCGTTCTTCAACTCCGCTGCTGCTAGCGTCTCGGACGCGCCCGAAGCTGCTGCCGCCGAGAGCGATCGCATCGCAGCAGTCTTTGGCAGCACCTCCATCACGGTCGTGGGAACGAATGCCGGCGCAGGCGTCGCTGCGCGCGCTGCATCCGCCGACGGCGGTTGCGCTTCCTTCTCGCGCTTCTTGGGGGGCATGGGGACTTGGAGTCGCGCACGGCGATCGAGCTGGTGGCGGAAACTTGGCGAATGAGCTGCCTCGCCCCCGATCGTTCTCGCAGCTTCCACGAGGTGCATGCGCTGCTTGTGGTGCATTTCACTTGTCTAGAGTATGTAACTGTTGGATCGTTTTCGTGATGCCAGGGAGTGTACCGTGCGATATGGCTGCACTTCAACATGCTGGGACCGCGCGAGCCGGGCTTGGCTGTTCTCGGGTACGCCATGCTTCGCGATACTGCGATGATGAACGAGAACGCTTTGTGGTTGGCGCGGGGAGACTCCTCCTGTTGGCCGAGCCCGCCGACATGGCGCTGACTGCCGAGGAGCGGCGGGCGCGCCATGCTGCCGCCAGTCGGCGCCATCGCGCACGGGAGTCCAACGAAGAGCGTCGGGAACGGATGCAGCGGGATCGCGCTTGGCATCAAGCGCATCGCGCGCCGGCACCGAGCACTGCTCCTTTGCACGTGCCACAGCAAGCGCCAGTGGCTGCTGCGCACGCACCGGCGCCGACCACTGCCCGTGTAGCCACCGCCGCTGCAGCGTCTAGCGCCTCTCGGCGCAGTCTTGCTTGGGGTGACAATGATGACGACGCAAGGCTGCGTCCAGTCACTGAAGCAGCCAAGCAGAGAGCGCTCGAGAGCCTTCGCGAGGCGCTGGGTGCACCAGGCCTCGACGAAGCGGTGTGTGCCGTGTGTGACTCCTGGAGGCTGCGGTCTCGCTGCCTACGGGTGGGCGGATCGGACGACGCCGCGTTCATTCTCAAGATGACGCGCTTGCTGAGCTCGGACGGCGAGCACTTACCGCAGCGAGCTCAGTGACCGCACCATCGCCAGCTTTCGAAGCCGCCACCAACCGTAAAGATAACGCACCCCCGACACGAACGGCCTGCTGCCTCGTCTCTTGCACGCACGTCGACGCGCTCGCTGCCGCCGCGCGGTTGTGCTTGCCTCCCCCCCTCCATCCCCGTTCCTGGTCCTGCTGACCGGCGGCGTGCAGCAATTGACCGGCGACGAGGTCGGCCCCGACGCCGACGCCACGGCTACAACTGCTTTGGTTGACATTGCCACTCACAGTACCGCCGACGAGGCCGCCGACGCCAACGCTGACACCGACACCGACACCGACACCGACACCGACACCGACACCGACACCGACACCGACACCGACACCGACACCGACACCGACACCGACACCGACACCGACACCGACACCGACACCGACACCGACACCGGCACCGACACTGCGACTGCAGCTGCTGCTTCTGCTGCTGCTGCTGCTGCTTTTGCTGCTGCTGCTACGGCTGCGGCCGTCGATGCCAATCGACACGGCCGACGACGCCAACGCCCCGTGGCAACTGCTGCTTGCACAATCGGTGCTATACACAGCGAGTCGGCGCTGGCGTCGCGGTTTGTTGGTGCTGCTGTTGCTGCACTTGTTGGTGCTGCTGTTGCTGCACACTTGTAGGCGCTGCACAAAAGATGCATGCAATTGCAATGCACACTGCACAAATGCAACCGCTTTTGCTTGGTGCAGTGCGCTGCTTGAAGTTGTTGTTGGCCTCCCCCCATGGACTGATGACGACGCTGGCGTGGCTGCTCCCAACCCCCCTCCCTGTCGCCCCTCATCGCTCATTTGTTCCGGACCATGCTGATGCATGACTCACTTCGTCCCGGACATACTGTTTTTTTGACAGAACGTGAGTAGATTGTTGCGCGAAGCGTGCTTGATGGCTGCTTGAAGGTCGTTCGATCACAGACAAACCCTTGCCGACCACCCCCTACGATTGGGTACCCGACCGAAGGCTCGGGAGTGCGAAGTTCGAGAACTTGCTGCGATTTTTTTTACGAGTAATGGAAATGTGGTGTAAAAGGCGACTTAAGCAATCCCGAATTCTCGTCGAAATTCGGGACTGAACGATTGACTCCGAGTATTTGATAGCGACTTTAGCCCCTTTATTGATTTTCCCTTGACGATATTTATGGTCCCAGTCATTTGGCAATTGTATACCGGTACAGAAGTTGTGGCATTTTCAGAATTACGTTCTTTTGACGAAATTGGTACTGCACAAGGAAATATACACAGAAATCTCGATGGATTAGCGAAAATGCGATGTTCGTCCCGTTCTTTTCCGAATGGGGTGTAAAATGATGATAAGGAGATGCTTCAAAAAGCAGTCAGAAGTGGTAAACAGCTAAAATTCAGATGTTTGCCTTGTAGACAAGAACGATGTCGTGGTTTTGATATATGGTCTGCATGCCAATTCATTCGAGCTCGAGGAATTGAGAGTCGAATTGATCTGTCATGAACTGCCGTCTTGGTGCGCCAGCTGCCACTCATTCTTCTGCGATATCCACCAACATCCGTTTTGGTTTGAGAGAACACCAGACATAGTTCGTCAAATCATGCCCACTTCGCAATTTTCCGGCGCCAGTACCACCAGCCCAGATGTCACAAGCCAGCGCCCAGACGTTTGCCAGACTCGTCGCCCACCAGAAGGATCTGGGCAGGGATCTCCAGCGTTCAAGCCAGACTCACCGCGCGTATGTGGAGTCACACGAAGAAGAGATGCCGACAGACTCGGCTTCACCAGTTGTCGAAGCCTTCATCGCGGATTTGGGCCATGACGTGTTCAAGGAGATGACCAACTTCAGCCATGACGCCTTTCTGACCATATGGTCTCAATTTGAACAAGCTCTTCTTCCCCTGTGGACACTTGGGTTAGGGCGTCGGCACAAGACAACAGCCATGGACGCGTTGTTTATGGATCTAGTCGTCCTCAAGCACAACGGCACGTGGGCCAAGTATGCGGCAGAATTCCGAATGCAGACTCCCACAATCGAGAAAATGGTCACGAAGGTGCGGATTGCCATGCCTATCTTGTTCTATTGACTTGCTCTGATCATGTATGTTGTGAACAGGAGTGAAATGTAATCGAGAGATCACTTCTGGCACAGCTCATACCAACCGTGACGATGAGAGGTCAGCAGCAGCAACGGCGTACGTTTTCCAACTACCCATATGCGCTGTATGCACTCGATGTCAAATTCCAGCCGGCTTATCGACCTAGCGGCCGCTTTAGGGAGCAGATGCACTACTTCTCCGGCAAACACAAGCTGTACGGGTACAAGATCGAGTGCGCAGTTGTCAATTTCGGTGTTGTGATCCACGTGTCTCGTTACTATCCAGGATCGGCATCAGACCTCAGCATCTGAAGCGGCAACGCTCCCGACATATGACACAATCATCTTGCTGAGCATCTTGATTCGGATAATGGTGGTCGGCCGCCGGCTCTGGTACATCTTGCATAGGTATTTGTACAGGAAGTACCGGTTGTTGAACATCTTCAACTGGAACATCGACGGTTGCAACTTGTGCAGTCAGACGTGGAGGGTGGTGCGTTTTTCTGTACGCAGCACGGCGTCGCTCGTTCCGACGGTTCGTAGCCTGTTGTGCGGACTGGTCGTGGTTGGAGTAGCGCTCGCATGCACCATTTCTCTGGTGGCGGGCAGGGAGCTGTGTAACACCTTGTGGCAACGTAGACAGGTGCACTCCGTGTCGAGTTGGTAAATGCCATATCTATCGAGCGCATAAACGACACCTCACCGGTTTTGGTTGTATTTTATTGTGGGGCGTGCAAAAGTCCATTTAACCTCATTAAATTGATATTTTTGATTGAATTATATATGTCTGGTAACTGGACGATACAGATAGGATATCGCATCAAGATACTGTATATTTATATCAATAATTTATGGAAGTCTCATCGTATATAGTATTATGCAGTGCATCTTGCTATTGGTGGAATTTGGACTCGCGATCTAGAATGAGCAATTTTTGAGAATGCTATTACAGATGAAAGACGATGTCCGAGCTGAGATGCCGCCTCGACGTGTATTGCGCTGCACCTGGCGTTTTGACTAAGTTCTCTAATGGAAATGTGGCGTATTGATTTGGATTGGAATGAACGATTAAAATGAACGACTGAATGAATGATGGTTGGCAGCTAGCAGATTTGATTGCTAGCTCGCTGTCTTGCTCCCTCACGGGGTGTCGAGCGTGTTGAGGCCGTAGAGCTTTGCATCGACCTGACAGCACTCGCGGTAGACGTTGAGCCTAAATGGCGTGATGGTCACCACATCTCCAGGACGAGGGAGCCTCGGGTTGTTGATGTCGACCTTCAAGAGCGAAACCATGATGAGGAACTGGTTTGCTTCGAATGGATCCTCTCGTTGGGCGTCCTTAAATGCCTGAAGCAAATATTACATGTAAGCGTAGCAACGTGTCAGCCGTCTGCCAATGCCGCAAGCGCTTACCCGCTGCTGCTCCTCAAACGGTTCAGTTGCCTGCCACTCGCCGAAGAAGAGGCGCAGGAACGGTAGGTTATTTACCACCTCGACCACGCTCCATAGTAGACGCGCCTTGATACGGACGGTTGCGCACAATTCTTTGTCGGTGCCGTCGATGCGCATGATGAACTCGCGTAAGTCTGCAGAACAGCAAGTTCACGAGGTGTCAGTGACCGTCCCGCTCGACAGTATGTGCGCGCTGTTCTTACCGTCAACCGTGTCGATGAACACGCGCTTGTGCCTCGCGATCGCGGTCTTTAGCTTTTTGAGAGGTGACTGGTAACTTTTTTCGGGCTCGGGCGCCGCGCACGAGGGCGATCGAAGCGCGAGCGACGTCGATGGCGCTCGAACTGGCTGCTCAACTGCCACTGGCATGCCTTCGATCGCGATTGGCTCGCCGATTGGTGCCGGCGGGCCACTCGCTTGCGCCTCGCGCTTTTTCGGCGGCATTGCCTCCGGATGAGAGGCCGTCTTGCTGGGTGCTGGTACAAACAAAGAATGAGCCCGGCGGATGCAGCACTGCGGGTGCATCGAGACGGCGTTGCTACGCGACCGCTCGGAGGGGTCACCCACTGCGTCGTTGTTGTGCCTGTGGGTACCATCCAACGTACACCCGCAGCTGCCTCCTCTGGGTCCGTAGAGACTACAAGCTGGAGTAGTTTCAGGCGCAACGACTAGTCAGCGGTCAAATTCTAGCGTACACCTGCTCGCGCATGTTGAAGTCGTACCGGTGGTCATTTCGGCGACCACTGTGCGTTTTGCGGTACACTTTGTCCTTTGCTTGGTGCAGGACCAAAGGCCGATCGCGAGCTTGCTCGCCCAGTTCGCACCATACCATCTATATCCATCGGAGCTGTCGAGCGCGCTTTTGCGTCTTTCACTCATGTAGAAGCCAATGTATGCCCGGGTGGGACATGGCTCATCCCGACGACGAAAACTTGCCAGGCGTAGCAAAAGCATCAAGATTTTTTGGAGTCACGAACGCCGGCTCGTAGGTTTGCTGGTTGGTGACCGGCACGAAGGGTGGCGCGTTGTTCATGGCTGCGACTTTAGCCGAATCCATCTTCATGTTGCTCGCGCTTGCTGTTGATAGAACTCTCACTGGTACTGACATATCGCTCGTACATCCCATGTAGCAGTCCATGAACTGTCTTTGGGGTGCTCCATGCTGTCGAGGCGCCACTGGCGCTCAGCGGAGCCGAAGTCGAGCGTGCGCAGGCGAGTCGACCCCTCCCAGACATGCCACGGTCCAGCTCACGATGAATCGGGTTTATTTTGTATCAGTTGGTCGCTACTCAACGCAATAGTGTTTTGTTTCCATGCAACCCAACGGCTCGGCTCCCGTTTGTGGATCGATTCCCATTTGCGCTTTGGAAAGTAACTGCAAGAGCATCTCAGTTGCAATCTTTGGTCGTGGGCACGGAATTATGGTCCTTACTGTGGAGGAGCGACGCGAGCGCCACCGACTCGCTGTCCAGCGGCATCGAGATCGCGAGACCCCTGATGCGAGGTCGGAGAGGCTGCAGAGAGAGCGCGAGCGGCGTCGGCGTCGTGGCCATGCGAACACGAACTCAAGTGCCGGTGAAGTGCTTCGACCCACTGAAGGCCCGCATAAAAGCTGGCTCGAAGGAGATATTCCAAGACTCCACCCGGTGTCCACCTCCATGAAGGAAGAGGTTCTACATCGGTTGAGGCTAGCTCTCGGGCCGCCCGGACTCGACAGCGCGACGTGCGCTGTCTGCGACTGCATCAAACTGTGCAAGTCAATGCACATGATTTCGATTGGAGATGACCGCATTTTCCTTCAACAGATGCAGTTGCTGCTTTCGAGCGCCGACGAGCACTTGCCCGGCCCCATCACAGCCGAGTATGACTGCTCAGACATGTTTTCGTGCCTTGACGGGATGCTGCTTTCGAGGCGCGGTGTGCATCCAGATGGCTTCGTCCAAGTGTGCCGAGAGTGCTATGCGTCCCTGGAGAAGCAATTGATTCCAAAATTTGCAATCAAGAACGGGTTTTATGTTGGCTCGTTGCCGACGCACGTCGCCCACGCCACACTACCAGAGCGCCTCATGACTCAGACCGTCTCGGTCGTCGCTGTCACACGCGTTATGCGTGGCGGCGCGCATCGCGCGATACGCTCGCATTGTCTCGCGTTCGACTCGACACCAGGCCCTCCCGCCACGCTACTTCCCACGGCCGTCCGCAACATCAACAGTTACCGAGTCGTTCTTGCGGGTCCATTCACTACCGAGCAACAAGCATGCGTTCGTAAAATGCACCTCGTTCGGCGCGAGGTGGTCAAAGATCTGCTGGCCTTCTACTGCAATCACAACGTACTGTATGAAAACATCGTCATCGACTGCTCCCAACTCGCGGCTGAGGCTGTGGCGGAGCACTTGATTAACGAGGAAATCGATGCCGCCGTAGCAGTCGACAACATGGATGCGGAGAGCGACCGAGTCGGCAGCGCCGTTGAGCTGGGTGGCCCGGATGCAGAGACCAACGTCATTGAGCATCGCGTTGTGTTCATTTCAGAGGACCGCGAGATTAGCACTCACAGCGCAGCACCCGCTGTTCCCACGCGCGTTGCCGAGATGCCTGGTCGGAGTGCATCGCAACCACAATTTCTCGTCCGACACTCGAGCAAATTTGCTGGCGACGATGGGTTACTGTTCGCGCGCATGTTTCCTCACCTCTTTCCGTATGGAAGGGGACACCCGAACGAGCAACGGAGGATTCCAGTATCTGCGGAGGCCTGTATCCGCCACTACTGTCAGCTGAGCTCGCGACGATTCGCCGAGGATGAGCTGTTCACTCTTGTGAGCTTTGATCACTTGACTCTCAAGCGCATGTACACGCAGGTTGCAGTGAAGTGTCAGCGCGATCCATCTCGCTTTGAGCGCTACAGCTCCATCTCGGAAGCCTCGTTGATGGAGGCTCTGCGAAAGAAAGAGCTGGTTCGACAAGGGCGCACAACTGCGAGCCACGATGACGCTTCGAGCGCCAGCGACTTCTTAAGGACAGTCGAGCTCAGCGGCGGCGCGATTTGGGGGAGTGACTCCGAGCGGGCGCAATGTCGCCGCCGCGCGTTTGCTTATCAGGCTAGATTCGGCCAGCCCGCCCTTTTCGTGACGCTCACGCCGAACGTCTCATCGTCGTTTGTCATGGCGCACTACACGGGCATCACGTCGGTATCCTCGCTGTTCGATGCCAATGTAACGGAGCTTCCAACACGGTCAGCACTTCACAGCGCTTGCCTGCGAAATGACGTCGCGTCAGCCCGCCTGTTCATGCATAATATGGACGCATTCATCGAGCACGTGCTCGGTGTACCCCTACTGCAGATGAAGAGCAAGCCTTTTGACGGTCTGTTCGGCGACGTCTCGGCCTACTTCGGCATGGTCGAGACGCAGGGCGGGGGCACTCTGCATTCCCATTTCCTCGTCTGGCTCGCCGACGCGCCGCCCAACACAGACGCGTTTCGTCGAGCCGTCAACAAGCATGGCGACCAGTACTACCTCGACATCGCCGCCTACACCGATAGCGTCGTGGGCACTTCCTTGCCGCTCGATGTGGCGGTGGAGACCTGCCGCTTCTGCGGGCACTCGTTTGCGGACTTACAGGCGCTGCCGATCCCACCCGAGGCGTATGAGGATCCGAGCAGAGATCGCATCCACACTCGCGGTGAGCCGCTGCTCGTGCAATGCGCGGGATGCGGCACCAAGATGAGCTCGCAGCACGTGTTGCGTCGTGTTCTGTTACGGCACCGGCCCGCAACCTGGCCGCCGCCGATGCGACCGTATTCCTCGCAAGAGCTTGATGCTGCAGTGCAGATGGAGGCTGGTAGCCGAGGCAGTGTTCGCGCAGCGAAAGCAGCCGTCTTTCGGCGAGACATGCATTTAGCCACGAACGGCAGCGATGGCGACGACTCCTACGGCAGCTACTTGCGCACGCTCAACGCGGCGCCAACGCGCCACGAGCTCCGAGAAGACGACGCCTTCCGCAACGACAGTGTTGCTCAAGCCGTCATGACCCTCCCTCCATCGGTCGATGACTGCCGCTGGTCTCCGCAGGACGCTGCGTTCGCAGTGTCCTTGCTCGTGTTCATGTTGAACCTCCACTGGTGGTCCCACGTTGGCAGTTGCTTCAAATCGAGCCGGGCGGCCGCGAAGGGGCAATGTCGATATCGGTTCCCGCGCGCTCGCTCTATTTCAACATCTTGTACCAGCGCTGGCGTCGAGCTTGCTCGTCATCCACCGTTCGAGTACATCAACGGCTACAATGCCATCATTATGCAAACGTTTAAGTCTAACCACGACGTCCAAGTACTCCTCGGCGGCCTGGAGGCGCTGCTGCGGATCTACTACGCGACCAAGTACGTGACGAAGATGCAAAGCCTGGTGGACTCCGTCACGGCGGTAGCACTGGCGTCTTTCAAACGTCGCGAGCTCCGAGAGCAGCAGAACTCTGCTTCGTTGCAAGTCGATCGCTCGGTAGTTGGGCGCCGACGCGTCTCGTCCATGGTGTTTGCGCTTTCCAATCGGCGAGAGATTGCTGGCCCGATGGCAGCGCTCTATTTGCTGCGGGGATCGTGTGCCTACATGAGTGCTCCCTGTGCAGCCCTACCGCTCTTCGACGTTTTGCGCGAGCTGACGCAGCGCGACACCCACTCATGCAGCCTCGTAGAGCTGCGAGAAGGCGACACAAATGTCACGTTCCGGGCTGCATCCTTCCTCGACGACTACCGGTATCGTCCGCTGTCGCTTGGCACCTAGTGCCTGTACGAATTCACGATGACCTGCTTTCGCCGCAAGCAGACTGCGTCAACAGCCTTAGTGGAGAAATTCTTGGTCGACCACCCGTTGCACTGCACGCACTGCCTTGGACAACACAAATACGAGGTGGTTCCTGTTATCAGTGGTACTCGAATGCCCTACTTGGATGCCGAAACGCCGCGCGAGCTCGTAGCAACCCGAGCAAAATGCGCTCTGGTGCTCTTCAAGCCGTTTCGCAGCGTTCAGGATATTGTCGACGATGCCGCAAGCGATGCCTCATGGATTGCCGCCTACTTTGCGTGGGAGCCCACGCGCTCGAGCTTTGTGACAGAAATCATGTCGGACTTGGACGACTATTACCGCGCGTCGGTCCTAGCAAATGAGGCCGGAGAGCGAAGTAGCAACGGCCTAGACCTCCCCGATGCCGACAGCGACGAGCTCATTGGGACCCGCGATGAGGTAGATGCAGCGGTGATCGACATGGCTAGCTACAGCGGGCCGCCGGGAAGCGGTAGGACCGACAACTTTAGCCGAGCATTCGCTGACGCCGACGACGCTAGTGACGCCGCCGACAGCTTGAGCTTGCCGATCTTCCCGACTTCAGCGACCAGCTCTTGTGCATGCGTATTGAGCGTCGTGAACCGAGGCTTGCTGACCGCAACGGCGGAAAGTACGGCTCGCGCGGCCAGCGATCTCGCCAACCATGACCGTGCGTTGGGGTTGTCAGTGGAGGAGTTGCAGCAATGGGTAAAGGATTCGGCTACCGACGAAGCCGAGCCCACTCCGAGCACTCATCCGCGCAATGACCGGCCCGGCGACGTGATCGAACTCATCCATGTTGCGCTAGAGTCGAGCCATAGCTGGAAACCGCAAGATCGACCTCAGCGTAACCAATCGCCGGTACTCCGCCCATATCCGAGCATCAGCGACGTCTCGACTGCGTTTACGCTCAATCAGAAGCAGCACGCAGCCTTCTCGCTGATTGTGAGCGCGATGCTTCGACGCATCGAACAACAAGAGCGCGCTGCTGCGGATGAGGCGGCCGAGTACCGGTCCAGCGACTTTGAATCGTGGCTGCGCGAGGACCAACTGCTTATGTTCCTCGGCGGCGCCGGTGGCACCGGCAAGAGCCGAGTCATCGACGCCGTCGACGCCTTCTACTCCGCCTGGCACCGCAGTGATTCGATAGTCAAAGCAGCCCTGACCGGCAAGGCTGCCACACTCATCGCCGGGCGCACGCTAGCGAGTCTCTTGGTCCGGCTCGAGCACGCCATCAAGGAGAAAAAGTTCGCGCCGCTCGATCTGCTCGTCATCGACGAGATCTCGATGATGAGCAAGTCCGAGTGGCTGCGGCTCGACAAGGTGCTGCGTCGTTACAAGCAGATCGAGAATGTTTTGTTCGGCGGTATTCACATCGTCTTGGTGGGCGATTTTCTCCAGTTGCCGCCGGTGAAATCCGACCCAGTATACCTCAACCCAGCCAGCAAGACGAAACCCAGCACGGCCGATGTGGAAGGATTCGATCTTTGGCGAAGGGTCACAACGGTCGTCATCCTTGACGAGTCAGTGCGCTTCAGAAGCGACCCCGAGTGGGGGGAAGGCTGCCGGAATGCACGCCTCGGCCGCTGGACTCCAGAGTTTGTTGCAATGATCAACGCCCGCGTCATGGGGGCCGATGATGCCGTCGCCAACGCGCGGCTTCTTCACGAAGAAGTGCGGGAATCGGCCGTTTTCGTCACCCCGGAGAATGCAACGCGGTTGGCGATCAACAACGCCTTTGTGGCGGAGACAGCTTTGCGGTTGCCAACTAGTGTCTTCCCGGTCCGCGTCGTCGCGAACTTTAAAGGCGCACTGAATGGTTTGAGTCAGAGTGACCTCCGATACGTATTAAGCTTGCCCGACAACCGCTTCGGCAGGATGGCGCCCTACCTCGATCTCGTTGACGGTATGCCAGTACAAATAACGCAGAATGTGGCCACAGCAAAAGGTATCGCGAATGGTACGCTTGGACGTCTTGAGTACGTGCACTTTCCTACAGGCACGCAGTTTCGCCTAGTCCGCGACGGCGCGACCGCCACAGTCGTGAAGTTGCCAAATCACTCCCCAGACTACGCCGTGCTCCGAGTGCCGAGGCCGCAGGCAACGGCAATCCGACCTGGCGCCGATCCCGAGTTGTTTCCAGTTTTCTACGCAACGGAGGCGTACTCGAAGACGACTATCAGGCTCTCTTCGGCGCCGGACGGCCAGCCGCGCACCATCACTGTGCGGCCACAGCAATTCCCATTTTTCTGTGCCGTTGGCTCAACGGTGTACAAAGTGCAAGGGGAAACGTTGCAGTCCATGGTCGTCATGGACTGGAAATCTACGCAGGAAGTGATCAACAAACCGCAGCAAACATACTTGCTCGTTTCACGGGTTACCAATCGAAACGGCCTCATCGCGCTGGCACCACTTACAGCTAAACTAGCGGCGTGGTCGAAGCCGCCAGCCCACGCGTTGCTTGAAGAGGAGCGCCTAATACATCTCAGCCACGACACATTGGCGAGGTTCCGCCTGCCAGCGACCGCCGATGTGGCCGGCCGAGATGGCGATGGCAATCTCCCAATGGAGCATCATGAATCTGACAGCGATTAATACTTTGTACCACACTTTGAGCGTCGGACCCGGGCATAGAACCGCACCTTGAAGGCTCGCAACACTGACCGCACTCGGAGGTTGATTGTCCAATGATGCAAGATGCGGTGGAGCGTGCTATTGGCAACGATCATTCAAGCTGACTACACGAGATAGATAGAGGAGGGTCGCGTTGCAACTCCATGATAACGGGTTCAGCTGCATGCTTGCAGTCTATGGTACTGTGCATCAAATCCCCACTTAGTGTGCGCACAGCAGCGAGGGCCAGCAACGTGTACGTACCGCGGGAATATGAGCGGGCTGCGCCACGCCCTGACGGATCTCGGTGACAAGCAACTGATCGTTGTCCTGTGTTGCTTGACTTGCCTTGACGGACGACTGGAACTCGTCACGCTTCGCCCACGCCCCGCGATTCCACGCTCGCTGCGTGCACGCCTACAGGCGAGGTACATCGCCCTTGGGTCCGTCCTTCCGCATCCACTCACTCTGCGCACCACGTGACAGCCACCTCGTGTCGCGTGAGCGGCGCGGTTTGGTGCGCACGCCGCGCCGCGCCGCACCGCGATGTCCTTGCGCTCGCCTTGTCCTTGTTCTCGCCTTGCTCGATAAAGATCCGCTTCGCTTTTGCGGGGAGCCTGTAGCGCAACGCAACGCAACGACCCAAGCGCGTAGAAAGACCCAATGACCTGTCGCGGCCGCGACACGAAAATGTTGCGCGAACGTCGTATGATCACAAACAACCCACAAGACCCCCAACGAAAGTTCTTCGAACTTCGAACAGTTCTTACGAATTGCGTACCCGACCGGAGGCTCGGGGTTTGCAGTTCGAACGCGAACGGAAAAGAGGAGGGCGGGAAGGACACGGCGGACGGCGATGTTGTCGTGTGCCGCCGTGTGTCGTTGTGCTGGTCGCGGGGGCTGTAGTTCAGTAGGTAGGTAGTTGTCGTTGCTGTTCACGAAGAGTGACCGATCGTTGGATGTTGTTGTGCGGCGTGTTGACAGTCGTGAATGGGTGATGCTGGCGTGAAACACCGAGCCAATGACTCGGTGTGTTTATCGATTGATTGATTGACCGACCGCCGAATCAAAAGGGAATGCATGGAATAGGAATGACAGACGAATGGGACGGACGCTGGATAGACATGTTGACGATGGAAAGCGGTCGAACGGAGCGGGCGGCAACGAGTCGTCACCCTTGGGCGGCACTTGCCTACGGCGGCGCCGTGACGACCGTCGTGATGGCCTGCAGCGACGTGCGCACCTGGCAGCAGTCGCGGTACAGCTTAAGGCCTGACGGGTTGAATGCGATTACTGAGCCGGGCGCCGGGAGGGCCGGGTTGTCGGGCGAAACCTCGTAGAGCGAGAGCGTGATGAGGAACTGGTTGGCCTCGAACTCGTCTTCCTGTTGCGCCGCCTGGTACTCCTGGTAGTCGGTCACGTACACATGACGGTCAGCCGCTCCAGCGCGGTGGTGGCCGTGCCAGCTCTGGCCTCATAGACGAAAGCACACTGGCACCGTACCCGTTGCTGCTGCTCGAGCGGCTCGGGCGCCTGCTGCTCGCTGAGGTAAAGCCGCAGCACATTCGTCCTGCCTAGCTTTACGGGCGCGTACCACAGGAGACGCGCCTGGATCCGGATGGATTCGCACTTGTCGGATGGCGTGGCCCCGTTGCTGCTGATGAACTCTCGGAGCTCTGCGAGACACGGTCGGCACGCACAGTCAGCACTGGCGGGCAGCTGGCTCGCCTCGCCGCTCCCGCCTGCCTGCACAACAACAGATGCAGCAACAACAACCACCACCGCCGCCGCCTCGCGTCGTACCGTCGATGGTCACGATAAGCTTGCGCTTGTGCTTGAGCCTCGACTTCTTGAGCTTCTTGAGCGGCGATTCGTACCCGACCGGCGGTTGCGGGTCCGCGGTACGCTTGACGGCGCGCTCAAGCTCGTGCTTCCCAGTCGGCGGGGTAGTGGGCGCGACAGCGACTGTCGTCGGGGCTGCGGCTGGCTCCGCGGCGGTCGTGCTTGCCGCGGCGGCCGTGCTATGCTTTCTCGCTTGCGGCATGTCCAAGTCGACGCCCCGCAACGACTTTGCGGTCGGCAGTCGGCGGTCGGCAGGTGGCGGATGGCGTCGGCAGACGGCGTATCGGTGAATGCGCTGCTCCTTCGCCAGCGCTCGTTGGGCGACAGAGGCAGAGAGCGACAGGTCAGTCGAACAATGGGCGCACCGGCAGCCACCTTGTGGCGACAATGCATGCTGTCGTACCTGTCGTAGATCCGAGCGAGCGACCGACCGACCCGCCCATCGCCCTCGTCATCACCGTCGGTGTCTGCCGTCGCCGCAGGTGTGGCAAGCGAGCAGATGAGCGAGCCAGCGGCGGCGGCGGCGGCGGCGGCGGCTGCGCCAAGCGTCGTCGAGCAGGCGCTCCAGGCGGTACGCGTTGTGGAGGCAAATGTAGCTGTCGGTGGTGAATGGCTAGTCCCGCCAAAGGTGCACACGGGTTGCCCCGTTCTTTGCTCGCGTTGATGCTAACCCATTGCTGCGTGTGGATGCATGTACCGCACGATGACTTGTGCGCGCAGCGTTGCGTTCCGGTGTGCCGCTGCTCCGTCGATGCGACTACAAGACGCGGCTGCAGCGACGGCTGTATCAACCGCGCGGTGTGTTACTCGAGCGCCGTGGCGCCGAGCCGCGCCGGTCAGTTAGTGATGTCGCCTAATGCAACAAGCTTGTCAGATGCGATTCGAGTGCGCGGTGGAGCGCTGTCCGTGCCGATCGCGGTGCACGAACCGCCAGTTGCAGCTCGGGTCATCGGTGCCGACCGCAGTGGTGGACTGCGGGCGGAAGGGAGTCGGGCTAATCGCCCTCGAGCGTGTCGAAGTCGGACGATACGTTGGCGAGTACGTCGGCGAAGTGCTCAGCAATCGCGAAGCCGAGGCTCGCTCTCAGGTATAGGCTCGGGCTTCTATCCTTTCGAACCAGTACGCAAGGCGCTAACGACGTGTTCATTGACGCAGACCTACCGAGGCGCCCAGCACCACTACATGCTGCGCGTAAACGCCGACAGAGTCATCGATGCCACCCGCTTCGGCGGCCGCATGCGGTTTGCCAATCATTCGTGCGAGCCAAACTGCACGCTCGAGAAGTGGAGCGTACGTGGCCATGAGCGGTGTGGCGTCTTTGCGAAGCGCACTGTGCTACCCGGCGAGGAGCTCACCTTCGACTATCAATTCGGCTGCGTGGATTTTGCGGTGCGGGCGCCCGAATGGTGTCGCGTCGGATGGCCCGCGGTCGTTGCTAACATGCCGCTGAGTAGGACGCGGTCGAGTGCTTGTGCGGCACTCGAAGCTGCCGCGGTGTGATCGGCACAAGGAAGCGGCGACGAGCAACCACAGAACGCGGAGGAGTACGCAAACGAATGGTCCAGCTTACCATGGACCGATTCCTTGTGCCGCGGCGGTAGTCGTCAACGACGAGACGCGTGATGCCCCAACCCCGCCACTGGCAGCTGCCACGATCGGTCTGCGCTGTTCAACACGCAGAGGCGGCATGGGCAAGAGAGAGAGAGACGGCGCTTTGTCAGCTCGCTCTGGGCGACGTCGTTCGCGGATTTTTAAAATTGTCCAACTTCTTGCTGCCTCAGCTTCAATTTACGTATGAGCATCCGAGCCGCTAGACTCCGAGGCTGTGCGCAATGGCCAAGCCGACATGACGGTGGCAAGCATGGTGCTCGACGAAGCCCAGCGACGAGCGCGCAATCGACTCTCAGCTCAGCGCCGGCGGGAGCGTGAGACGCCGAGTGAAGGTATGGAACGACGACGCCGCAATCGAGACCGACAGCGTGAGCGTCGGGCTGCTGCGCAGCAGGCAGCGGCGCTCGAAGTGACTGCGGTGCCCGATCCGGCGGCGGCCGCGGCATTAGAGCGTCATCGATTAGCGACGAGGCGATATCGCGATCGCGAGACACCAGCCGAAAGCGAAGCGAGGCGCTGCCGCAATCGTGAGCGGCAGCGGCAACGCCGAGCTGCGGCAACATCAAGCGCGCAGGTGCGAAAACGTGAGTCGCCGGCCGAGCATGACGAACGATGTAGACAAGAGCGAAAGCGTCAACGCAGACATTTGGCGACGACGCCGGCGGATGCCATTTCACCGACAGATGCGGGGCTAGAAGCGCCCCTCCATTGCTCGTGGGACGAGAGCGCGGCTCCACGACTGCGCCCCGTGGCGACCGACACAAAACAGGGCGTTCTGCAGCGTCTGGAGCTGGCGCTAGGCGCCAATGGGCTGGACGAGGCTGTCTGCGCGGTCTGCGACCGTACTACATTGCGGAAGTTGATCCGCTATGTCGACATTGCCGACCGCGATCGCGTCCATGCCATGCGCTGTCTGCTTGACACAGCCAGCGAGGACTTGCCCGCAGAGCTCGCCGCAAAGTACGACTGCTCGGCGCTGCACTCATGCTTAGGCGGCATGCTGCTGTCGATGGGCGGCGTTCGCCGCGACGGCTATATCCAGATCTGCCGCGAGTGCGACGACAGCCTACTGGAACAGATGCTACCGAAGTTCGCGATCAAGAACGGCTTCTTCGTCGGCACACTGCCGAGTCGATTCGCGGGCGTGACGCTCCCCGAGCGGCTGATGACGCAGCCCGTGTCGGTCGTCGCGGTGACGCGCGTGATGCGCGGTGGGGCGCACCGCGCGATCCGCTCCCATTGCCTGGCGTTTGACTGTACTCCGGGCCCGCCGGCGACGCTGCTGCCGATTCCGATCGACGGCGTCACGAGCTATCGCGTGGTGCTGGCCGGCCCGTTCACCACGGATCAGCAGGCGCGCATCCGCCAAATGCACCGTGTGCGCCGTGAGGTCGTCGATGACCTCCTGCACTTCTACAAGGCGAACAACCCGCTGTACGCGTCGATCGCCGTTTCGGACAGCTCCGAGCTCGCGGTGGACGCGGTTGCCGACAACGTGATCTTTGAGGACGCCGACGCTGTCAACGAAGTCGACGACATGGACACCGAGCAGGACCGCGTGGGCGGGGTGTCCGACAGCGACGCGACCACAAACGAGGCCGACATCGTCGAGCGCCGGGTTGTCTTCGTGTCCGACGACCATGAGGTCACTACGCAGGGCGCGCAAGCAGCGGACGGCTCCTCGGCTGGTGCTCCGCCCGAGCCGCACTTCCTCGTCCGGCACTCCACACAATACGCTCAGAAGGACAACTTGTTGCTCGCGCGCATGTTCCCGCACCTGTTCCCATACGGCAGGGGCCACCCGGGCGAGCCGCGCCGCGTTTCAGTGTCGATGGACGCGTGCATCCGCCACTACGCCATGCTGAGCTCGCGGCGATTTGCCGAAGACGAGCTCTTCGTGCTCACAAGCTTTGACCAGTTATCGGTGCAGAAAATGTACACCCACGTGGCGTTGAAGTGCCGCCGCAACCCGGAGCTGTTCGAGCGGTACAGCACCGTCACGGAAGCGGCGCTAGTCGAGGCGCTCAACGCAAAAGAGCTCCAGCGCCAAGGCCGTACCACGTCGGCGCGCGATCACGACGCCACCGCGAGCGCCTTGCTCCGCACGGTCGAGCTGAGCGGCAGCGCTATGTGGGGGACTGACGCCGAGCGCGCCCAGTGCCGCCGCCAGGCGTTCGCGTACCAGGCGCGCTTCGGACAGCCAGCACTGTTCGTTACGCTCACGCCCAACGTCGCCGACTCGGTCGTGATGGCGCAGTACTGCGGCGTCACGTCCGTCGACACTCTGTTCGACGCCCCGCTAGCAGATCCGCCTGGGCGCTCGGCGCTGCACAGCGCCAGCCTGCGCAATGATGTCGCCTCCGCCCGATTGTTTGAGCGCAACATCGACGCGTTCATTGAGCATGTGCTCGGCGTGTCGCCGAAGCACATGAAGGCGAGGCCGTTCGACGGCCTCTTCGGCAAGGTCAAAGCCTATTTTGGCATGGTCGAGACCCAGGGCGGCGGAACGCTGCACGCGCACTTCCTCGTGTGGCTGGCCGACGCGCCACCGAACAGTGACGCGTTCGACCGGGCCGTCGCGGCGTACGGCGACGAGTACTACCGCGATATCGAGGCGTTCGCTGACAGCGTCGTCTCGACGTCCATGCCGCTGCCCTTGTCGGACTCGTCCTGCGTCTTCTGCGCGCGCTCCTACGCCGACCTGCAGCCGCTGCCGATCCCGCCCGAAGCCTTCGAGGATCCAAGCAAGCAGCGCGGACGGCCTCGCGGAGAGCCACTGCTCGTTCGGTGCCCGGGCTGCAGTCGGGACCTCAGCTCGCAGCACGTGATCCGTCGGCTCCTGCTCGACAAGCGGCCGCCGTCGTGGCCGCCTCCGATGCGGCCCTACTCCTCCGAGGAGCTTACCGCCGCGGTACGATTGGAAGCACGCTCTCGATGTAGCGTCGGTGCCGCCAAACGGGCGATTTACCGTCGCGACCTGTACCTATCTGATGCCGCGGACGCGGCCAGTATTGACGACGCCTACGGCGACTACCTGCGCAGCCTCAACTGCGCGCCGAGCCGAGTCGAGCGGCGAGAGGACGATGCATTCCGCAGTGATGGCGTCGCTCGAGCACTGATGACGCTGCCGCCATCGGTCGACGACGAACGGGTCACACCGGAAGCGACGGCGTTCGCCGTCGCAATGCTCGTGTTTATGGTCAACCTCCACTGGTGGTCGCACGCTGGGAGCTGCTTCAAGAAGAGCCGTGCGGCGCTGCCCGGCCAGTGCCGTTACGGGTTCCCGCGCGATCGCGTGGCGCAGACGTCGTGCTCGAGCGACGGCGTCACGCTCGCGCGGCATGCGCCGTTCGAGTACGTGAACGGCTACAACCGCGAGATGATGCTGGCCTTCAAGTCGAACCACGACGTGCAGGTCATGGTCGGCGGGCTCCAGGCGCTGCTGCGCATCTACTACGCCACGAAGTACGTGACGAAGATGCAGGAGCAGGTCGAGTCGACCACGGCCGTCGCGCTGGCCGCATTCCAGCGTCGCCAGCAGCGAGAAGTGCACGACGACGAGGCCACGACCGCCACGGAACGCGCCGCAGTTGGCCGCAGGCGCGTAGCCTCGCTGCTCTACGCGATCACGAACCGGCGGGAGATCGCCGGACCACTCGCCGCACTGTACTTGCTGCACGGGTCGTGCTCGTTCACGAGCACGCCGTGCGCCACACTCCCGCTGCGGACAGTGCTCGACGAGCTCGTGGAGCAAGCAGCGCACTCCTGCGACCTCGTCGAGCTGCGCAGGCGCGACGCGGGGGTCACCTTCCGCGTGGCGTCGTTCCTGGACGACTACTTGTACCGGCCGCCGGCGCTCGAGCAGCTTAACTTGTACGAGTTCGCGGGCAAGCACTTCCGCCGGAAGCGGGCCCAGTCGTCCACGAAGGACGTGCTTTACTTGCCCGACCACCCGCTCTTCGACACGCACTGTGTCGGCTCGCACAACGATGAGGTCGTCCCGGTCGTCATCGGCATGCGTATGCCGTTCGCCAACGCCGAGTCCCCGCACGAATACGTTGTGAAGCGAAGCCAGTGCGCCCTCGTGTTATTCAAGCCGTTCCGAGCGGCGACAGACCTGGTGGCGGACCCGAAAAGCGACACCAGCTGGGTCGATGCGTTCGGGTTTCACTCGCGAGATCATGGCCAACATGGACGACTACCATCGAGCCGCCATGCAGGCCAAAGAGTGTGCTGAGGCGAACGACGCCGACGACGATGCTGACGCCGACGAGGTGACTGGCACCCGTGGCGACGTCGACGCGGCTCTCGACCGTACCGACGCGGGCGTCGCAGCGGACACTGCGCCGGCCGGAGGCCCCGACGCTTTTGGCCACCTCTTCGACGCCGACGCAAACGGGGAATGCGCCGACGCGACCGCGGAGTTGCCAGTCTTTCCAAATGCAGGCGTGGGCGGCGACTACCAGCATTTGCTGGGCATGGCGGCACGGAGCACGTCCAGCTCGGCCGCCGACTTGCGCGGCCGCGACGCCGCAATGCCCGAGCTCTCGGTCGACGAGCTGCAGCGGTTTGTTAGGGACACATCAACTGACGAGGCCGAGCCGCAGCGGTCCCAGCAATTCCGCAACGAGCGCTCGACAGAGGTCGTCGAGCTGCTCCAGGCCGCGCTCGACGCCAGGAACGAGTGGTCGCCGCCACCACCGTCGACGTCGCTGGCCGTCCGGCCGCCGCCACTGTGCGCCTACACGTCCGTCCGCGACGCCTCGCTCGCATTCACGCTCAATGAGCGGCAGCATGCCGCCTTCTCACTGATTGCAACCGCACTGCTCCGTCGGTACCTGCGCCAAGAGCTCGGCAGTCTCCAAGAGCACGGTGGAGACAGTGGCGACACCGGCAATTACCGCAACGGCAACTTCCAGACGCAGCTCCGCGTCGACCAGCTGCTCATGTTCCTCGGCGGCGCCGGCGGCACCGGCAAGAGCCGCGTGATCGACGCCGTCGACGCGTTTGCCGAGAGCTGGCACCGCGACGACGCCGTCGTCAAGACAGCCCTCACCGGCAAGGCCGCCACACTCATTGGCGGCCGCACGCTCGCCAGCTTCATGATGCGCCTGAAGCACGCTATCCGCGACAAGCGCTTCGCACCGCTCGACCTGCTCGTCATCGACGAGGTGTCGATGATGGCCAAGACCGAGCTGCTGAAGCTCGACAAGCTGCTGCGACGGTACACACAGGTCGCGGGCGTGCCGTTCGGAGGCGTGCACGTCGTCCTGGTCGGCGACTTTCTCCAGATGCCGCCGGTCAAAGCCGACGCTATCTACGTCAACCCGACCGGCAAGTCCAAGCCGAGCACTGCGGACGTCGAAGGGTTCGAGCTGTGGCGCCGATTTGCAACCGTCGTCGTGCTGGACGAGTCCGTCCGCTTTCGCAATGACCCGGAGTGGGGCGAAGGATGTGCGCTCGCCCGGCTCGGCCAGTGGACGCCCGAGTTTTTGGCGCTCATCAACAGCCGGGTGATCCCCCAGCAGCAGCAGCAGCAGCAGCAGCAGCAGCAGCATTCGCCGCCGTCGCCATCCCTGCAGAGCGAGATCGGGAGCAATGCAGTGTTCGTGACACCCGAGAACGCCACGCGCCTGGCGGTAAACACCGCCTTCGTCACCGAGACGGCGAGTCTGCTACCCACCGACGTGTACCCTGTGCGCGTGCTCGCCAACTTCAAGGGCGCCCTCAACGGCCTGAGCCAAAGCGACCTGCGCTACGTTATGGGCCTTCCGGACAACCGGTTCGGCCGTATGGCCCCGTTCCTCGACCTCATTGTCGGGATGCCCGTACAAGTTACGCAGAACGTCGCAACGGCGAAAGGCGTCGCCAACGGCACGCTCGGCACGCTAGAATCCGTGCACTTCCCGCCCGGCACGACGTTCCGGCTGGTGCGCGACGGCGCGTCCGGCACGATCGTGCAGCTGCCGAGCCGTCCGCCCGAGTACGCATTGCTCCGTGTGCCGCGGCCGCACGCAGCACCGATCCACCCGGGGCTCGACCCTGAGCTCTTCCCGGTCTTCTATGCGACCGAGTCCTACTCCAAAATGGACATCTCGTTGCCCAGGGCGCCGAACGGCCAGCCTCGCTGCGTCACGGTAAAGCCGCAGCAACTGCCGTTCGTTTGCGCTGTCGGCTCGACGATCTACAAGGTGCAAGGCGAAACGTTGCACTCGATGGTCGTGTTGGACTGGAAATCCACACACGGGGTCGTGAACAAGCCGCAGCAAACCTACTTGTTGGTGTCGCGCGTTACCTCAAGACATGCATTTGTAGCACTACATCCAATCACGCAAGCGCTCGCAGCGTGGTCCAAGCCACCTGCGAGCGCGCTCGACGAAGAGGAACGGCTGCGTCGACTGAGCGATAGCACACGCGCATCCTTTGCAGCAAGTACCGTGGCCGCCACCACCGCACAGCGCTAGCTAAAGAAATACACCTCTTCAACGACTGCACCCACCTATGCAATACCGAGGTTTATTGCCCCCTCGGCTGCATCTGCTGGTCGTGCCTCTGCTAGTAGCTCGCCTTCGTGCTGACCGCTCGTCATCGTGCTGGCCGCTCGTCATCGTGCTGGCCGCTCGTCACCGTGCTGGCCGCTCGTCATCGTGCTGGCCGCTCGCCACTGCAGCCAGTCACCGCCATCGCGCTGGCCGCTCGCCACCGAGTCCAGTCACTGCCTCTGCTGGCCGCCTGCCGATCGTGCTGGCCGCTAGCCACTGCGGCCAGTCACCGCCATCGTGCTGGCCGCTCGCCACTGGCCGAGGCCGGCCTCTGCCAGTGCTAGCCGCTCGCCATCGTGCCGGCCGCTCGCTACCGACCGAGGCCGATCACTCACACCGCTGGCCGCTCACCACGGGCGGCCGAGGCCGATCACCGGCACTGCCGACCGCTCGCCGACTCCGAGGCCGATCACCGGTACTGCCGACCGCTCGCCGACTCCGAGGCCGCTCGCCGGCACTGGCGACCGCCACTGGTACTGCTGGCCGCTGCTGTTGACCGCTGAGGCCAAACACCTGCCGTGTTGGGCCGCTCTCCGCCGTGTTGGGCCGCTCGTCGAGGCAGAAACCGAGGCCACCCGCCACCGTCACACTGCTGGCTGACCGCAGACTGCTGGCGCTGCTTACCGGGCCGCCGCCGCCGCCGCCGCCGCCACTGCCGAGACCGCGTTCGCCAACGCCGACGGGGGGGGGGAAGCCGAGCCGCCGGCGGCCCGCCGAGACGATTTTGTTTTCTGCTCTCGCCCCGCCGATTGGCTACGTGTCGCTTATTTCGTGTGGACCACTGCACAAGAGGTCGCCCGAACGTCGTACGATCACACACGCGCAACTTCGGTAGACGTTGCAGCAAGTTGCAGCAAGTTGCAGCAAGTTGCACCGCAGTTGCAGCAAGTTGCACCGCAGGTGCGGCAAGTTGCACCGCAGGTGCGGCAGCCGCGTCCTCCGAATGTCTTCTGTAGGTCCTTCTAAACACCCCCCTATGACAGTTCTCACTATCGTTCGAACTGCAAACTGCGAATTACAGACGCGGCCCTCCGGACCACGCCCTACGAAAGTTCTAAAGAACTTCGAACTTCGAACTGCAAACTTCGAATGCAGAAGCTACTGCGCGACCGCTCAGTACCATGATTGATTGGGAGTCTGCTGAAGCCCAGATCCCTGGAGTCGAGATCCCATTTTCATAATGAGCTCATTACGTGTTGGTTTTTCAACCCGCCTCTTCAGCCATTTTCTTCCACTAGACAGGCGAAGCACGCACGGGATAATTCACCATAGAAGTTGTAGGAGACCGACCACTGCATGATTCTCAGTCTCACTCCTCTTTCTACTCACTACACCACAAGTCTACTCCCTCGCGCTCAAGTTTACTCCAGCTTGTTTCTCCACCTCACACGTGCAGTCGCTAGATTACGCAGCTCAGAGAAGAGATGATCGGCTCCTTCGTCGCAACCACGCAGCAAACCGATGCGCTAGGGCGTTGGAGCTTCTTGTGGCCTTGGCTCGCACCGCTGAAGAGCGGAGATTTCCGGTTGACCGTTGTTAAGGACGACAAACCGCCCTCAGTCGGTTTTAAAGTCACTCTGCAGCCCTACAGGACGCCTCACCAAATCGACTCCATGCGTCAAGCTCTGGCGCTGATAATAGCACTCGGGAACATTGACCGTGAGGCTCTCGTTGTCGCATTATCTTGCGTCTTAATATCTCTCGACTCGTTCTTGCAGGATGATATTATAAAAGGTGTTGATCCACTGTTCATCAAAGTTTCTGTTCCTGACTCAGACCACGCCTACGATCGACATCAGTTTGTGAATATGATCAAGGAATTCTTGACTCCAAGCCAGCTAGTGACGAGGGAGTTTATCCAGACTGTGCGCAGTCTTTGTGGTGATGGCAGTTCCCAATCTGCACTTGAGATGCCGGTCTGCATCAAGATTCAGGCGAAAGACATTAACTATATCGAGCCCGTTCTGCGGGAGCTTAGGCACCTACGAGCTCTATTCAAAGGGTGGTGTTTCCCGTTGATTTCGGTTCCTGGTGATAACGGGATTTGCTGGACTTTGAGAGTCAGGAAGGTAGAATTCAGCGGTTCCACACTACCCATGCGTATATCGACCGCAGGAATTAGTGCGCTCGAAGAGTTTGTAACCAGCAGCTACGGAATTAGCATCCCGGATCTTCAATTGAGCCACTTAGGCCGTGGACCTTCATTTATTGTACCTGCTGATCAACCTCCTTTCCTGGAGCGAATTCTGTGTGGCAACGGATATCTAGAAGGTGAGTTAGCGAAGATTGAAAAGTTCAGCTACTTCACGGAAGACTGTACCTACCCGTTCATCGAGCGACTCTTTTCAGCGCTGGCTGAGTCGCGCACAGCAAGTACAGTCAACCTTATTATCGACGATGAAGTCTATGATTCTGAAAAAGAAGACTTCGTGTGGGAATGTGTAGCGTACGCATTTTTCTCAAAGCACGCTCATACATTGACTCACCACTTAGAGATCAACGGAAGCGTTCCCAGCGTAGCCAGTGCGCAGAAAGTTGCGAGGGTGCTGAGTGCTGAGAATCCTTCTAGGCACGTGTTCGGTACTTTTGAGCGCAGTAGAGTGAGCAACAACGAGGGGACCCATCCGAGATTTCACGAAGGTCGTTACATGCTTCGTGAAGGAACAAAGTTGCTCTTCAAAGAAGTTAGAGAGATTGAGGACGATTATGGAAGTCCATTGTCGAGTGAGCTTCAGAATGGTGAAGAGAGAAGCAATATTAATGCCTTGGAGAAAGTAGCTTGGACACTGACTACAGACATAGTCGGAGTGCGAATTCTTCAAGAAGGCTACGATTATGATGGATTACCAATAGCTAGTGTTCTTGTACCTGGGTTTGGTGTATGCTGGCTGTCTCCAAACGACATTGTGGCAGTGCACGCCCCCGAAACTGCCTTGAAAGGCCAACGAGGTGGGGTCAACAGCCTCGAATTCAACGTGTATGCTATCGAAGGCTATCCTTATAAACTTGACGGGCTCCCTCGATTCCTCGAAGCCGTCAATCCGTCAATTATGAAGCTCCAGCTTTGGTTTGCTGAAGAATTGCGCAACTTTGAATTGGACTTCAAGCAGCTTTTGGAGAGCTGTCCAAACGTGACATCCCTCAGCATCAAAGGGGTTGTAGTAAATGCGAGAGTCTTAGTCGAGTACTGCCGAGAGCACCAGCGCTGGTTCTCAGAACTGAGATGCCAATTTATAGAAACATTTATTGTATCCGACGACGAAGAAGACGACTTTGACGTGTTAGCCCACGAGCTCGAGCGTGATGATTCTTTGCTTGCTCGAAATCTCAAATTTCTCTCAATACAACTGATGGTCGATGAGGAACGCCACATGAAGGTGCTTGCAGATATGCTCGGCAAAAATCGCACCCTCCAGTACTTGGAGGTTAGCACTTGCCATTCAGACTATCTCGAAAAATATCACGATGAGAACCTGCCAGTGGCAAAAGAAATCTTCCCAATGCCTTGCCGATTGGCGTTTTTGAGTGTCCTTCGCTCCAGAAAAGATGCACCAACAAAGCGCTTGAAGTACGAAGTAAAGGCTGACGCTAGGGTGCTCGAAAACTCATTGAACCCTGACGTGATATTAAAAATCTTTGAGTTCGCTGCAGAATCAGTGCGGCGGTGCATTATCATTTGATATCGCTTAGAAACGCCCTGATATTTGAGAATACACAATGCCAAGAACCTTCATGATTCAAAGATCGTGGATTCCGCAGAATTTGAACAGCTTGGAGCACCAATCAGCTGCATATCACTTGACGTAGCACAGCTAGCGATTAGCGCCGACCTCTATAAACATAATCGTCTAAAACACTCATGCATATATAAAGACTAAGCGTGGCTATTGCAGTTGAGTTCACAAAGGAACGTTTTCAAGTAGTTGATTCGTGTACTGTAATGAAGAGTTTTGCTGCGACCCTTGCCTTCCTCGTTCGAGTCACCTTCGTTCAAGTCTGAGTGCAAGCTCAAGTCGTACCGGTTCGAGATGAATCGATTGGTCTCGGCCTTTACGACTCGATGCCTTGTTAATGTTGGGTCACTGTCATCCTTTGACTGAATGCGAGCCTTGATATCGATCAGAACTTGGACGTTTTCCGCTCTTGGCTTGGCTCGCGCTTGGCTTGCAATTTTTCCGATAACAGCAGCAAATCCTGGGGTTGGAGGAGCTTCAACATTATTCAGCCTCTCCAAGAATGTTTCGATACTCCATGCTCCAACACAATAGCAGTCGGGCTCACAGAGCTCAAACATAAATCTTAATGGCGCACTCTTGATGGATGGATTCCGCCTTAGCTTGCAGAATCTTCCTAGGACATGATCGAACGCGGCGAAATCGACATGTATGAGTAACGAGAGCAGCCGTCACGAAAGCCTCGCACATGCACCGGATTGTTGGGTTTGCGCACTTTTAGTCTGCACCAGGGTCATGACCCACATCCACGTCCCCCTGGGCTAATTTCCCCTCGCACTGGTATCAACCGCTGACGAAAAAATAGCCACCTTGGATCCATGAGCTAACAGGAGAAGAGGACGAAATGTGCATTCTAACTCACTTCAGAGAAGAGATACTACATCGCACCAATTCGCAGAAAACTTCTCAAGCATTCGTCTGAAGTTGCCCCGAACCCAAAAGTCAAGTTGCGCATGATGAGGGTGTTCTGATCGCGGAGCGGAGCGGCGCATACGACATATCTTCGCTTGACATCGCACGCACATAAGAGATCCCAACGTCTTGTGATGATCCCAAGACGTCAATTAGTCAGATCAAAGTGAGAACCCACAAGCGCGTAGCTGAAGCACCACGAATTTCTCGCCCACAACCTCCTGCATGGCATCTTTCGTCATCGGCACGGAGAACATGGTGTTGAACGTCTCGCAGTGGAAGTACCAGTCGTCTCCATCCGCGATGGCGACACCGCTACCAAGCATGTCGTGGTTGATATACTGGATCGGCTAGTTGTCGAACCCTCTCCAAATTCTGTGTGAGCCAGTTGTAGAAGTGCTCCTGGTATTTGCCACGTCGAGAAGGTTGCTGAGCACCGATAACGTCGAGCGTGTTGTATTATGCGGCTTGACCTTAGTGTTTTCGAGAAACATAGCTGAAAAGCGAAAGCCCATGTGTATATATTACAAGCAATATACACCCAATGACTTCAACATACGCATCAAGTCGGAATGCACACGAAGGGAGGCGATAGATGTCAGACCTAATCAAGTAGAATCTCTCGTCAAAGCGCGCAGCGTGATCAGACGATGTCGGCATTGTGTGGCATCCTTCTCCATCGCCTCGATTCAGTATCATAGCCCTCCTTTTGGCAAAGCCCGCTCCAGTCGACATGAAAACATGAAAAATTAGTCAAAAAGCGTTCAGCTTGCATCCTAGCGCGCAGTCTTGGTGGCTTGTGGCTTATCCGAGGATTCAAAAAGTGAGAATGCACAAGTGTGAAGCGAAAGAAGGGCAGCTGCTGATTGTCGATTTCGTTTGGAAACGAGGTTTTAGATCCGATTACCAGCCTCGAATATCCTACTGCACCGGTTTGTTTGCTGGCAGTTAGTAACAGTTTTAGGATTCGCACTCCGCCGCACGGAACAGCCACAGAGACTTCGCAATGGTGGTTTCTCATGAAAAGTGATGTTCGTTCTTTCGCTAAGCCTGCGATATCGCCACGATTACTAACAGCGGTCTGTACGACTGTTGTCTTGATCGACGACATGCAAAAACCGCCAGTAGTCAACTGACCCATGCACGAAATCAGTGTAGCTTGATGCTACCTACAATGCAACTGGCGTATCGATCTATCTACCCCTCGCCATCATACACTTAGAAGAACTCGACTGGATTGTATTGAGTAAACGTCCATTTGAGGAGCTTCTTTGATAGTCGCTGCATGAAACTGAAGATCCTCATTCTACATCCACCAGCTGTGAGGAACTGCAGTCTTAACTTCATCAGTCAGTATCATGGCACGCGAGCTGCACCAGGCCACGGAACGGCACTGAAAGCCTCGATGTGGTGCATAGCGCCGGGAGCCGATCCGTCTATGGTGAGTGATGGTTGTTATCAAGACCGCAACGCGACCATCGCAGTGTCTTCGCGGGCCTCAGCATCGATTACGCGACGTAGGCAGTCTTTCGTCATCGGCAATACGCTCAAACCTGGGCATCTAACGCAGTTGACACCGTTGACGGTGTCGAACTGGGAGGCCAACAAGGGCACTTCAACAAGTATATTATATCAAGACGTCTTGTATACTATATCGAGATCTCTGTCAACCATATCGGGGCTAGTCGTATACCATACCGAGGTCGCACTTTTTCCCATCCAATCACCAATACTGCTGCCAAAATGGACGCCGAGACGGAGGTGTCCGCCGCGCCGTGGACGCGCGCGCGGCTACAGGAGCAGGGCGTGAGCCTGCGCGTCGTGTTCGTCGTCGTCTGTTGCCCCTGCCGCTGAATTTTGGCGCTGATCTGCTGCGTTTTGGCCAGGAACGTGCTGGCCCACGGCTGCTTCCGGCAGGAAGTCGACATCAAGCGCCTCGCGCTGCTCGTTCGCAACGCCAGCTACTCGCCCAAGGCGCGTGGTGAAACCTTTTGGTGTCGTGGATGTCGGTTGGTTGGCGGCTGACGCGAGGACTGCAGGGGTTCAGCGCGCTCACGCTGCGCTTCCGAGCGCCGCGCGCCACGCTGCTCGTCTACCGCAGCGGGAAGGTTCGCTCGCGGCTGCAGGCGAGATGGAGGTGGAAGCGAGTGCTCACTGCGCTGTGGTGTGACGCAGTTCCTGGTCATTGGTGCTACGAGTGCCGAGATTGCGAGAGCCGCGCTCGACAAGTTTCTCGGCATCTTGAAGGTTTCGGAGCTTGGTGGTCTCATGCAGACTTCGTCATGACTGACGACGTGTGGAGCAGAAGGTCGACTGTCCGAGAGAAGTGCGGGACTTTGAGATTGCGAACGTCGTTGGATCGGCCGACGTGGGCTTCAAAGTGCGGCTCGAGGGCCTTGCGCGCATGCACTCGCGCTTCTGCACGGTAAACGTCGCTTGCTTCGCGAGAATGTTGAGCTCAGATCGAACTGAGGAGCGCTGGCGTGCCGCAGTACGAGCCCGAGCTCTTTCCAGGTCTCATCTACCGCATGCTCCAGCCCAAGTGCACGCTGCTTGTGTTCGTGTCGGGCAAGATTGTCATCACAGGGTGCAAGGTGGGTCCCTTTTTCCCATGGCTTGCCCTTCAGCTCACTGCTGACACCTTGGTTTGCCAGCACTCATCAGAACACGATGAGGCGCTCGGGAAAATCTTTCCAGTCTTGCTGCAGCTGCGTTTACGCGTTCGCAGAAGCAGCAGCAGTGGAAGTAGTGGCACCGAGTCAGAGGACGAGGCCGCAACTGACGACGCGCCTTGGTGATCGATCATATTTATTGCTGCAAATCACAAAACACCCAAGCCAAAACCACCCCAGAGACGTTTTCAACGTGTTACCGATCATTTGCTCGCTTGACGCGTTCTCGCATTCGAGGTAGGGTGCCCCGGAGTACCGAACGTGCTCACGCCAGATAATTGTACATTTGCGCGTTCTCCGGGTCCCGCTCGAGGTACTCGCGGTCGATGAGCGACTCGATACGGCGCTTAATGTCGGCAGCCTTGGCTGGGAACCGCACCTGGGTGAAAATCTCGGCCATAAGCAGCGCGTGCGACAGCTTCTTGCGAGCCTTCATGATCCGCACGATAGCTGCGTCAACCTGGTACTGGCGGTCGCGGAACACGCGCTCGTGGGTGTCCTCGTTCTCCTGCTTGGTCTCCTTCATCTGGATCGAGTTGATCTTGATGCGATACAGCTGGTTGGTGAACGTCGAGTTGAACACGAACGAGTCGTCGTCGTTCACATCTTTGCCCTTGGGAACCTTCTGGAGCACGCGAACCTTACCACACGCGAGAGATTGCAGAGTGCGTCGCAGCTCACCGTCTTCAATGCGAGTGTGCGCCTTAATGTCCTTAAAGCTCACCGTGTCGGTCTGCGTGAAGCACAGCAGCACCACGGTCTGGAAGAGCGACACTACCAGCTCCTTCTTGCCGCTAGGGAAGCTCGCCTTAACCACGCACTGCGCCAGCGAGTGTTGCCACTGCAGCTGGCGTCCTTGGTACTTCGACGAGTAAAATTGGTCGAAGATATCCTTCAGCGGTACCAGTGTCTGGGGCAAATTCACGTCCACGGCTGCGTACGGCGGCCAGAAACCTGTCGTCAGCACCTGCACATGCATGTCGGGGATTCCACGACCGAGCTTCTCCAGCGCGACCCTGGTTGTGAAAGAAAATAGCGTCACTATCAATCAACAAAGATGCAATACTCGGGAGTCGACAGACCTGCTAGCAGCATGCTGTTGGAACTGTGCCATGACGCTCTGAGAGAGGTCAATGTCCTTGAACATACCCTCGAGCTGCAGCAAGGAATCGATTAGACCTGGTGAAATACTTCATCGGAGCACTATAACCGTACCTTGTTCGTGAAGGAGCTACCACACTCGGTCTTGAGTTTCGAAAGCATGAGCTTCTCCAGATCGAAAGACGCACTCTTGCCGACAAGCAGACGCTTCGCCAAGTCCTTCTTGTAGAAAGCCTCGAACACATCCTTGCCTTGGATGTAGCGGAAGATAACCATAACGCGATCCAACAGCGCTTCGATTTCGGATTCGGATCCACCCTTGTTTCCTGTGCGAAGCTTCGAATCTACGTACTTCGCGACAAGTTCAGCAGGTCGGTTCGCCCGAACATTGACGGCGTACTCCATGCCCGACTTCATGGCAAACGTAAAGTCTGCATTCGCCTGGAAAGAGTCGCTGAGTACGGCGTCAAGCTCAGCCTTGAGCTGCAGCATCTTATCAACGAAGTTCTTCTCTTGCTCAACATCCATAACGAGTGCCGACACTTTCTTGCGAATATGGTTTGAGAACGCAGTCTTGAGATCATTCGTCGCATTCACGCGTGCATACAGCACGTACATGCGCTTGAGGTCATCGATACGGTTTCCATCCATCAGTGCCTCAAAGCCGCGCTCGAGAAGCATCTCCACATGTGGCTTCAGAAGCTGGTTCTCAACCACGGCAATTAACTGCTTCTTGGTTGACACATCTAGATAGTGGTTGACGCGCTCATTTTCTTCATGCAGGCGCTTCTCCACGTGCTCGAGGAACTGCGGCACGCTGGAAGCTTCAGCTAATGCGATACCCTCCTGTCCGTAGAATCGCTCTGATGCAGCCAGGAATGGCGTCTCAAAGTGCGAGTGATACAACTGCAACGACGACAGCATACGCAGAAGATTGTACAAGTAGCTACGATTGATCGCCTGACCGCGACGCTCGAGCTCGATCAGTTCCAGAAGCGCTTCAATCAGCGTGCTCTCGAGATGGTGGCGCTGCACGATATTCTCACGCAGCAGCTGCAGCCCAAGGTCCCAAATGCTGGCCACATGAGGTGTCTGAATGACGTACGTGCGGTCCAAGTACAAAAAGATAGTGCGGATGACAAGCATGTCGCTGCAATGGTCCTCCCACAGCTTGTGAACAGCGTCGAGCAGCAAGTTGGCGTCGCCGCCAACAAACTGCAGCAACCCCTCAACGCGAGACTGGATAAAGCGCGCGCACGTCGCTTCGAGTCTCTTGTACAGCCTGAGCGAAGCATTGTTAGTGATCGTGGACAACAGCAAATGAAACGCATCGCACATCCCTACCTTTCGGCCATTTTCCACGTGCACAGGTCCTCGACCGCGCGGTAAAGCTCCTCGCGGCTGAGTGCCGTGGGCTGCTTGTTGTGCACCGCGACAAGCGCAGCTTCAAGCTTTGCCCACGAGTCGTCCTCGAACGATTCGGGCAGCTTGGGCGTCACCTTGAACGGCTTGATGGTCATCTTCTTCTTCTTGGCGCCAACTCCGCCCGCCGAGCCGCTGTTGCTGCGCTCCTGCTTGCGTCCAACGGCCGAAAACGCTCCTCCATTGCTAGCAGCTCGGCCTCCACCCCCAAACCCGGACATGGTCGCCATTGCGTGTCAATCCGCGCGCTTTTTTCTCCAGCACGCAGCGCCTTCCACGCTGCAACGAGCAGCAGATTCCTCCAACTCCAGAGACAGCAGCCAACCTCCCAGACCTCGACAGCGCTGGGAGCAAAAGGGGGAAAACACTCGAAAGCGTCAAATTCCGCCGGAAAGGACGCTGCGGCCGCGGGAATCGAGCGAAAGCGCGCGCACCTGGCGCCGCGAGCTGCGGGGAGCGCGGGAGCAGCGACGGAGGGCGACGGGGAGCGGTAGGGCGGCGCGCAGAGGGCCGGGAGACGCGCGGGGAGGGCGCGGCGGGCTTCTTCGCGCTTCGGGCTCTTCCGCGGCGTGCGCGTTGCACTTTGAGAGGGCGACTGGTGCTGTCGGAAGATGCGTGTAGAGATAATTCATAAAGACGTATGCAGGATTTGGCGGTTTGTATGGGGAGAGGGACAGTGGGTGTAGAGAAGTCATGACGCGGTCGGTGTGGACACGTCAACACAGGGTCTTTGGTGACAGGAGCCGTAGGATTTGTAAATACTGTGACGCATAACGTAGGTCTACTTGCAGCGCCGCGCTCACGCGACCGAGCACCTGCGCTTGTTGTGGCCATTTTGGCCGCAGTTGGAGCACTGGTAGACCATCTTTGGGGGCTCCTGACCCTCGGCGAGGCTCGAGCGAGCCCGCTTCTTGGTCGGCGGCCGCCCGCGCCTCGTGCCAACCGCAGGGTGCAGGCAGTCGTCCCGTGGCACCACATCCGACTCGATGGGCTTGCACACGACCTTGTCCTTGAAGGCCTCGGCGAACGCGGCCACCGAGTAGCACGCGTGGAAGTAGTTCCAGACCGTCTGCTCCATCGTGTTCCGGCTGTTCAGCACGGCGAGCACGTGGCGGCACGGTGCGTGGTGCTGCTCGATGTATCCGCAAGTGCACGTCACCGCTTCAAGGTCGACTCGCCGAGTCACTCGAGGCGTCAACGACGAGTCGTGCACGTAGCTCAGCGTGCGAGACGCGTGCTGGACGATGTACTTGCTCAGGTCGCGCGCCTGCGACTGGTACAGCTCCATGGCGCCGGCTGTGATGCGGAGACCGCTGGCGAGCCACAAGGCTGCGAGCTCAGACCGACGATAGCAGTCGGACACCATCGACTCGCACCCGCGCTGGATGAAGGCCATAGGAGCAAGCGAACACAGTTCGTCATCCTGCTTGGTCGACTCGCTGTCGAATGCTGCAGGGTCGATAAAGTTGGCAGTCCGCTGCCCGTACAGCGGAATCTTGCCGACATTCGCGAACACGCACCACTCAAACGGGTCGATCGACTCGATGAAGTCTGCAATCGCGTCGTTCGTGTCGGCACGGAGGTGCAGCAGCGAGTTCTTGTACTCTTCCTGTGTCTGTGACGCCTGAATCTGCCACACCAGCGGCGCGTGCAGCGTGGACTGGAACACCGTCTTGGAAAACTTCTCCGCCAAGTGGAACACGAGGCGGCGAACGCAGCACTTGGTCTGCAGTCCAAGCTGGCGCGCAACAGCTTGAAGTGGTGCAGCTTCTCGGTCACAAATGAGCGGCAAGCCCGCGAGATACAACCCCGTCGAGCTGACCGCCTGGAAGAACCAGGTCAAGTTGTCTTCATCGGCGACTGGCAGCAGCCCGAACGCGATCGTGAAGCGTTCGAGGTTGCCGTCGCGGCCCATGAGGCGCACCTGCACGCCCGGGTAGCTGTGGTTCTCGCATCTCCTGCAGTCGAAGCCGAGAATGTTCTGCCGAGAGTTGACAGCGTCCACGAAGACCTTGGCGACGACCACTGCGCGCTGGAACCTGTTGTCCTGGTCCTTCTCGAGCAGGGCCGTTGATCCCGGGTTGTGGCTCTGGAAGCTGTCAAGGTAGGACGGCAGCAGCTTGAAGGAGCGGCGGGTCTGCTCCAGCTCCATGCCGTTGAGCGCGTCGAGCGCGCGGTAGACGGATCGCTTGTGGTTGGCGAGCGAGATGCCGTCGCGCTCCTTGATGCGCGCGATGACGGCGTTGGCCGAGAGCGGCGCGCCGTCGCTCTCGAGCACCGCGCTGCGGAAGGTGGCGCTCTCGACGATCTGCCTGCGCGTGGGCTTGGCCTCGGACGAGCAGTTGACGTGCTCGGCGCAGAAGCTCGACAGGTACCACGAGCCGTACTTGCCCTGCGCCGACCGGTGCCGGTAGAACTGCGCGAAGAAGCCGCAGCCCTCGCTCGAGCAGCGCACGCGCCGGTCTGCGCCGCTGCTGCGCGCCACGCGTACCGCCTTGCCGCGCCGCAGCGCGTAGTCCTGCATGGCCTCGACCGCCGCTTTGCCCGTCGGGAACACGAGCCCCTCGCGCAGCTCGTCCTCGGGCCCCAGAGCAGATCTGGAGCCCGCCAAAGCGCCCACGGGCGCACCTGCGTCTTGCACTGGTGCTGGGGGCGGCTGGGCGGCGGTTGGGCGCGCGGGGGCGGCGCTAGCGCCCTCGTCACCTAGCGAGGTGGCAGCTCCGCGGCCCATTAGCGTCGGCCTACGTGCGGGCTCCAGGGGGACCAATGCTCTACGGCTGCAGGCGAGGGAGGGAATTTGCGCATACGTGAAATGAGCGATATTTTTGACCAATCATCGGCGGGGCGAGCCCAAGTGCGTGGCAGGATCAGAGTGTTGATGGGTGGATCACTTTCGTTGATGCACCTTGCGCGAGTCGGCACTTCAAGACCCAAGACTTCCCGCTGCGAGTCTTTCTATTAGTGTGCCTATTGTGGCTGCGATATGGAAGCTTGGTGGACGAGGTGCGGTCCATTGTGAGGTCACTGCTGCTCTTTCCGCGTCTTCCTCACCAGCTATGAAGCTCTTTGTGTCGTCGGCTGAGGCATCGTCAGACACGATCAAAGCTGCGGCCGCACTCGCTGCTCTAGGGCTACTAGCTGCTCTTGTATCCTCCCAACTCAAGGAGATTGACGGCAAGAAGGTCAAGCCGCACAATGTGCCGAGCACGACGCTCCCGGTGCTCGGCAATCTGCTCGACGTGGCCAAACACCAGGAGCACTTCTACGACTGGCTCACACAGGTGTCGGAGAGTTTCGACAACCAACCATGGGTGCTTACGATCCCGGGGAGGTCCAAATCGCTCGTGATCTCCTCTCCTACACATTTTGAGGAAGTCATGAAGACGAAAGACAGCGTGTTTCTGCGCGGATCTGAGGGTCAGTATATCAGCCACGACATGTTTGGCAACGGTATCGCCATCGCTGACGGAGACGCCTGGTTCTTCCACCGCAAGACGGCCAGCAACATGTTTTCGATGCAGATGATGAAGGATGTCATGCAAGAGGTTGTACGCGAGAAGCTTGCGGTGCTTCTTGGAGGCATCCGAGACTACGTCGCGCAGGGTAAACAGGTGAGTCTCGTGCGTGAGCTCGGGCACTTTACCATGGACGTATTTTCCAAGATTGGATTTGGCGTCGAACAGCACACGATGGAGAACGGATTTGCTGACCAAAATGGCAGCAGCAAGTTCAACGACGCATTCAAGCTCGCGAGTGCCACGTTTGGCGAGCGCATCGAGACCCCGATGTTCCTCTGGCGTTTCAAACGCTTTCTCAATATTGGATCTGAGCGCATTTTCAAGCAGAACATGGATATCATCAACGGTCTGGTCTTTGATGTGATCAACAAATCGATGGAGATGAAGCGCAACAATGACACTGCCGGTCTAGCAATGAGAAAGGACCTCGTGTCGCTGTTTGTCGACCGCAAAGTCGTCGATGACGACACGAGGCTCGAGGAAGACGATGCTACCATTATGCGGGACATGGTGTTCAACTTCATCTTTGCTGGCAAGGACTCAAGCGCGCAAGCTATGACATGGATCATCGTCAATTTGAATCGCCACTTGCACGTGCTGGCCAAGATTCGTCAGGAGATGCGTGAGAAAGTCCCCGAGCTGCTCTCACAAGAAGTTGAAGTGCCGACGGTGGCGCAGGTGAATGATCTCGTATACCTCGAGGCAGCAATCCGGGAGAGCCTGCGACTGTACCCGTCGACTGGTTTTATCTTCCGCCAGGCGATGGAGGACACCGTGCTGCGCGATGGTACCTTTGTGGAGAAGGATATGACGGTTATGATTGCGTCGTGGCCCAACGCGCGCAACAAAACGAGCTGGGGAGAAGATGCTGACAAATACATACCCGAGCGGTGGATTGACTCTGAGAGCGGTAAGTTGCTTGCCATTTCTCCGTTCAAGTTCAGCAGCTTTGGATCGGGGCAGCACATCTGCATTGGACGACAGTTTGCACTTATGGAGATGAAGCTGGCTATGGCCACTTTGCTGAGCAAGTTCGACATTAAGACGGTTGAAAAGCCCCAAGACATCACGTACGGTTTCGCGTTGACGATCCCCGTGAAGGGGCAGCTCTTCTGCGATGTCAAGCCGGTAGGAAGCCTGTTCCCGGCGGCCGCATAAAGCAGATAGTGACGCGAACATCGAGCTCTGCGTATCATAACTCATTGGTGCGAGGCGTACTCATACATTGATGTGTGAGTGGCAATGCTCGAGTAAATGGATCTTGTAGTCATAACTGCTATCATCGGACTCTGTCAATGACAGGTCTTCAAGTTACAGCAAGCAAATGGCTGCTCCATTTCGAAGTCATTTGATGTGAGCGTAGCCTTGACATCTAATCCACTTCGCTGCAGTCAATACAACCACAGTTGCATCTTGCACTTCTCTAGCAAGTTTATTACAATACTGTCGTAGAATTAGTTTTCTCGCAGCAGTACCGCTCGAGTCGCTCTTGTGGCAGCAAACTCGAAAATAGGCGTCAGCACGCGTTCGTACGCCAGACCTTGGGCCTCTAGCCGCTCTTCAACCGCGTACACGGCGCTAATGAGCGCGGCCTTGCACTCTACTGGCAGCTCGCTCGCAATCACATCCAGGATTTCTCCATTATGATGTGCCAACAGCGGCTCATAGCGCTCGTACAACGCCGAATCCACGTGCAACTCCAGACACTCCATGCGCCTGTTCTGCTGGAGCGCTCGGTGGAAAGCTTGCAAGCACCGATCGTTGATGCCATCTAGATCGATCGGATTCTTGAGGTAAAGTCGGCGAAGTGTTGCAGCGACTGGGTTGGATACAGTAGATAGAAGGCTTGCGAAGCGGTGGATACTCTCGGCGCTGGCGGAGTAGCTTTCTAGCTCAAGTGTTGAGATAGAGGACCCTCGATTTTGGTAGGCCTCAATAAATAGATCCATATCCAGCTCGACGTTGTGCAGTTTCAGATGCTTAAGCTTCGGACAGGATTGCAGGATTGCTGCCACTTCGGGCTGGGATATCGGCTCCTTCTGGTACAGAGATAGATACTGAAGTGGGGCTCCAACCAGATTCATGAATGACCGCAGCGCTAAAGGGTCCCGAACAGTGCTACCCAGAAGACCCATCGTCAGCGACGTCACCTGGTGTGATATGGAGCTTCCATTTTGCGCTGAGATTGAGCTTCTGTCAAGTTTCTCGACAGTAACAATGTCCGGAAAATACACCCAGCACTGCCCATAGCCTGGTACCATGACCTCTACATGGAAAATCAACTCGTCATAAACCATGGCACGAAGCCGCATGGGCTGCCGTGTCTGAATGGTCTTGCCAACCCAGCCAACGACGTTGCGAACGGGCTCGAGGCTGATCCGTGAGCCGGCTTTCACGTGGACATAGTAGACGAACTGATCCTGTTGATCTCGCGGGAATGCGGCGAGAGATGGTGCGTACTGCGGACTATTCAGCTGGGGGCCAGGATCTGCGCTCTCCAGCAGCTCGCGCATGGCGTCCACGTCGTCTTGCAATAGTAGCTGGTCGTAGATCTCCACCTTGCGGATCGTAGCGCCTGGGTGAAAGACTGAGAATGCAACCCACTTCCACTTGAATCGGCGGGTGGTCGAGCACTCTTCGTCCATGATGAGGTCCACGGCGTTGGCGAAGGTCGTTTCTGTAAGCGCGGACATGAAAGCCGCGAACTGGTGGACGTTCGCCCGCAACGCAAGCAGCGATACTCGGTCAACGAGAGCTTGTCCTTGCTGCTCGATCGAAGTGAGCTGCATCAGAATCGACCCGAGGGCCTCACGCTTCTCCATCCGCGCGTGCATGCCGCTCTCCTCGAGCGTGAACGACATCATGGCCACCGTGGCGCCTAGGCGCAGCAGATTGGCAAGCACGTCTGCCATCTCTGCCGTCAGCTCGATCGAGTTGGTAGCCAGTCGAATCGAGTCGAGTCTGAACCAGCAGCCTTCCTCCTCTGCTCTCTGCTTGATGGTCGCGACTGCATCCCGGACGCTCGTCAGGTACGCGAGTCCGTCTCCCCTGCCGACGAAGCACGGCGCGAACTCGACGCAGACGTCCACTTTTGGTCTCTTGTGGCTTCTCCTCGCCGCTCTCCATCCAAATCCCGTGGACCTGTCGACGGGCAGCGCCTCGATCTCCTCGTAGGCGCGCGTAAACTCCCCATCCTCGTCGTCCTCCTCCCCCTGCAGCAGCCTCGCGCACCTGCGCAGCACCTCGGCGCCGCTGTCGACGTCCAGCAGCAGCAGGAACCGCGGCGCGACCTCGGCGTCCTGGAAAGCCCGCGCGTCGCTCGCGTCCACGTCCACGGCCTCGATCAGCAGCCGCTTCCAGCGCGCGTGGTCCTTGAACGCCAGCAGCCCCAGCAGCCGCAGCGCGCGTCGCAGCTCGCGCTCCCAGTGCGGCGCTGCGTCGCCCGCCGGCGGCAGCTGCAGCTCGAGCCACGGGAAGCCGAGCGCGCGCGCGTCCAGGTCGGCGCGCACGCAGTCGCGCAGCGCCGAGGCCCAGCGCGCGGCCGTCGCCATGTCGGAAGTGAGACCGCGCGCAGCAACGCGGGGACAGGAGGAGAATGCTGGTCGCATGGGCCGAGCAATCAGGAGATGCGCGCGGCTGGGTCCGGAACGGATGGCAGGGCATTGAAGCGAGGAGGCGATCCGGTGCGGACGACGAGAGACCGTGTCTGTGTTGAAGCCGCGAGGATGTGGCGAATGTCCGACCCGGAGCCAGCAAGATGTGGCGGAGAGCTCTAGTGACTAAATTCCAAGCGAAGGACTGGATCATTTCAGCTCCTGAGCGGAGGGAGGCCAAGGAAAAAGCGTCTCGGACGGCAGCCATTCTGGCCATCGAGCAGATCAACATGGAGGAGAGAATGTGTGTGTGCTCGTGGTGTTGGCTGGTGGCATGAAGGCGATGCGTGCAGCGCGATTGGACACTTCGTGATGCTCATGGATCGGGTGGTGTCGAGCGCAGCGCATCCTGGGCTTGCTGTAATCTTCAAACTGTCATTCTCGTGCTCGGAGCAAAATCCACCGCTGGAAGTGCTGAAGAAGCTCCCTCGCCTCTGTCGGCTCGTGTTCTTTGAAGCAACAACCCACGCTTCTGCTTGCACCCATCAGTGAACATTGTGGCTCGCCAAGCGACCGAAGTCGTGGTTCTTCAGGGAGGTCAATTGTCCCGACGAGCACGAAAGTGCTCAACGCCGACTGAACCTGGTCGCATCGCAGGCAGGCTGCATCGTACCATCTCGTGCTGTCAATTTTTATTACCTTATCAGCTCTAGACGCTGAGCATGATGCGCGTGTTATCCGAGCATCTTCCAGCATCTTTGGCAAGAAAAGGACGCGCAGTGAGACCTCATGCACCAGCTCACCAGCTCCTGCCGCTCCACCGCGTATCACCAGCTGGCCGCTCCCCGAGTTGAAGTGTAGACACACATTCAAGCATCATCTGAGTGATGCTGCTTCTCAAGTGTCTCGACTACGCTCTAGAATCCGTTGCAAACTATCTACCAAGCTCGAAGCCAGCACGTGAGACATCGAAGTCCTATCACCCTCCGGGTTCCATGACGAACGGATATCCACGAATCGCTTATCCACACAGACCAGCTATGGAGAATATCGACCTCACCTATCATGCCAATGCTCGATGTTCACACATGAAGGCAACACTACAGAAGCAATCACAACTGGTCAGACTTGCTTGAGAACTCGCAAACAGGCACTCACGGATCTGACGACCTTGTAGGTACACATGTACTTCTGGCAGGCAGGACAAGATGGCAGCGCTGAAATGCTTTGGCCTTAGTGGATATGACTAAAGTCTTCCGTGTTGGCCTTGGAGAATGCATCATGTAGTGCAAACTAGCTGTGAGCAAAGTAGCCGGGGCGGCCGCCCACAAGGCAACTGAGAACTCATATCCAAGTCAAGTGTTGTCCAACAGTACTTCTTTTGAATCGATCCTAATAGCTTCAAGAGCTTCACGCCGCAGCGGCAGCTACCCCGCACTGCTGTCGGTGATTGGCAAGTTCTCGAAGCTAGTGCATGGTGCCGGCAAACTTGGCTCCGGCGTTCGTTAGATAGTGAACTCGAACATGCTGTGCGCGTCTCAAAACAAGCGAGTTCTATTTTGTACCCATTGGTGAAGCGTACAGTCCGCCACCTGATAAATTTCGAGCGCATGGTTGTTCCGCCCTGCATCTACATCAAGGATCACAGCGATCTGAAAAGTTCGTCTCCTGCATGGCGACGCGCTGCGATGGCGCGCGTCCATCACCTCGTGAGGCGGCGACTGCGCGACCAGCATAAGGCCAATAGGTACACAACTGTCTGTCCTGTCCGCCCGTAATGACGTTCTAGAATGCAGCAGCCATGGCCAGACAGACCTTCATTAGCGTTCGCGGGCCGGAGCTCGCAGCTCCTTTTGAGCCTTCAGCACTGACATCAACAGCGTCGCGAATCAACTCGAAGACTCGGGCGCCTCAGCTTTCGCCAAAATCAGAGCACCACCGATTTTTCGATCACAGCCGTGGATGTATATAGGCTCGGAACCAAATGAATTCCGCCACCAGATCAGACTCGAGTGGTAGCTCGCAAATATATTTGATGTGATCCATTGAGAAACTGCGGGGGCAGAGGCAGTGGTGCAACCGGGTCAAGCGGTGGGATGCGCTCGCCACCTGCGTTTCTGTATCGGTGAGATCTGCCTGATCCAGCAAATTGAAGTCACCAACGAAACCGGCCACTAGTCACAAAAGTATTCATTCAACAGCAGACTCAATACATTTCTGCATATACTTCATGTACCCATTCTAAACTTTTGTGGAAATTAGTAAAAATCGTCACTAGCAAGATCCCACAGTCGTAAAGACTGGCTCGTCCTGCGTGATGGTCTCTCGATGGACTAGGCATCGACTGTATGGCCACGCAGCACAGGCAGTCACAGACTTTGATGAGGCCCATCTCCTTGCCTCCGCCGGCTGCGCACTGGTCTCTGCAGCTCACTCTGCCACTTTCCAAGTCCCCAGCACGTCCGCATGAGTGCTCGACTCAAGCGCAAGTCCACAGGGCCGGTCAAGTGCGTGTCTCGCTCGTTGCGGCTTCTCCGTGACCATTAGCAGTGTTCTGACGCTTGTGGTGGTGATTGCAGCGACCTGGCATTGCCACTGTACGACCCAGTGGAAGTGCAGACGCCTAAGCAGGCAGCTACGCCCAAGCAGAATCCGCAGGGAGGCAGGAGCTCCATCTGCAGCGAGGACTTCCGCGAGCGTTCGGCCAAGCTCCGCATCGACCTGAGTGACGATGACGGAGACAAGAGGCTCAAGAAGCATCGATTCTCTCGTGAGTGGCTTGCAGGGATTTGCAGTACCAGTTCATGGAGTGATGCTAATGAGATCCTACGAGCAGCCGAGTTCCGGTTCAATGCAGAGATGTCGCTGCGAGTCGCCGTCGGCGTGCTCATCGCCTCCGCCATACAGACGAGAGACAGCGACTACGACCCCAGTGTCGAACACGCCAAGAAGTGGGCCCTCTTCCCTTCCTGGTACTACCTCGGTGGTCTCAGCTACTGCGCCGTGGCTGTCATTTTCTCGGCCGGCAAGAACGTCGGTGGTACGGTGAAGCAGGTGTGCCAGGCGTTCTACGGTGTGGGTATGGCGCTGGTGTACAACATTGTGTTATTCTCGATCGTGGACGTGAAGTTGTATGACGGCTCGTACGATGGCTTCTTCGAGATTGAGAAAACCTTCAGCTCGAGTCCGTATTGGGTGAATACGCACAACTTCTACACGGTGTTGCCGTGGATGATTCTGTTCACGATTGCGATTCTGCTGTTGCCGTTCGAGAACAACACGAAGAAGTTCGCGCTGGGTAACAACTTGTACTTTGGTACGTTTTGATGGTCTAGTGGAGACTACGTTGAGGTTCCATACTGACACTCGAGTGCTCGAATTGCAGCTCTGACCATCATCAACCCCTCCAATCCTCTCAAATCGTCTACACTCAAGACCGAAGGCGACCCGTACTTCGATACGGCTAGCATCTTGCACAACCTCGAGCTGTACTTCCTTGTGGGGTTTCTCGGCACGATCATCTCGCTTGTCGTCATGTTGCTGCCATACCCCATCTTGTAAGTGATGTTGTTTGATCCCATCGACCCAACCGACCGTGGCTAACATTTGCCTTCCAACAGTGCAATCAATCGTCTGCGCTCCGAGACTCTTCGTGCTTCCGACGACATATTGGAGCTGTTGAACATCATCGTTGACTCGTACTGCTTCAAGAACAAGAACGTCGAGCACATGAAGTTCCTGAAACTAAAGCTGCATCGCTACTTCGAGGCTGCCGAGGCGCGGCATCAGCGAATGCTGCTCTTGCTGGACGACGCGTGGTGGGAGCAAATGTGGGGTTTCAATTTCCTGCTCAAGTTCAATCTGTCAATGGTTAAGCACTACGTAGCACTTGTGGGCTCGCTTATTGCCGATCTCAAATCCCTCAGCCACGCTATGCAGCTCGAGCAGTACGACCAGATGCACATGACTTACATGAAGGTGCTTCAGCGCGACATCTACGTGATCCAAGTCAGATCGGGTGACCTCCTAAACGAGATTTCTCGCGAGATCCATGCATCTACCGAGAGTAAGTCCTCGCTATTGATATGCACCTGTCTGCTGGGTTTTGAGTCTGACAATCTTTGATGATGATAGAGCTTCATCTTCACTCCATTCCTCCTCTTGAGGCCCAGATGGAGACGACATTGCGTCGATACCGCTCTGCGCTTGTTCGCACCCTTCGATCCCGAAATGTGACACCCAAGGATGTCGAGGGAAACATTCCGCTCAACTTGTTCCTGTTCTCATTCGAGTCATTCTGCCGCACACTTATCGACTTTCAGAAGGACCACAACAAGAGGAAATTTGGGGCACTTGAGCGAGCTCAGAGCTTCGTAATCACCTCTATCAAGAGTTTCTTCTCATGCCATCGACTCACTGGCAGTCAGTTTGTGGCAGCTCTCCGCATGGCCATCGCCATTGTCATGGGCATCTTCCTCGCGGTCTACGTGTACGGATTCAGCAGTACCACTCCGGCAGCTGTTGCCTACGTCATGGGAACGCACATGGGAGGCTCCTTCAGTGTCACTGTCAACCGAGTCGGTGGCGTTGTCGCGGGATCTGTGGTCCCATCGGTGTTCCAGTTTTTCATCCTGCAGATCTGTGACCCACGTTTCCTCAACATCTTCCTGTCAAGCGCCGTGCTTTTCTTCTGGGTCACGATGTCGATGTACGTCAACTTTTCTGGCGGCTACGGTGCATACGCTGGACTTGTGTCTGCTTTCATCTCGGCAGGAATTCTTCTTCGCCAATCGGACGTTTGCTACGCTGGAGGTTCAGACAGTTCGTCCAGCATCGCCATTTCTTCGTACTCTAGCATGGCACAGACCTCAGTGGGTATTATCTTGTTCATCCTGGTTGAGTTGGCTATGTGCCCCGAGAGTGCGACGAGTTTGTTGCGCAAGAACATCCAGAAAACACTGGACAAGCAAAAGGAAGCATTTGAGAAACTCTTTATGCATCACTTGTCAACTTCCAACACAATGGACTCGGACGCGATGGAGAAGTTGCGTAAGATTCTTCAGGTTGAAGTGCCGGCGCTGCTCGTTGAGCAAGGCAAGCTTTTGAAGGAGGCCCAGTCGGAGCCGCAGCTATGGAAGCCCGCGCTGTCGACGCAAAAGTACGAGTCGGTGCTTGACTGCCTCGAAGATCTTACGATCAGTAACAACCTGCTTTTGCGACTCGAGCGCTGGTTTAGCTACCGGGTCAAGCACCACGGGGCTCACTTGAGCATCGAGATTCAAGACTCTGGATCTGTTAATGTTGATGAGGATGATGACGACGAGAGCGCCGAGAACAAGGAGGCACACCCTGATATGTCTAAGTTTGAGCTCTGGACGACGGCGAGCCGACAGTTCCTCTCCGCTGTGGGCGACAAGTTCAGCACGCTCCACAATGTATTTAGCGAGGAGTTCCCATACTCTGACCCAGAGCAGACGGCACTGTTCATGCAGATGAAGGAGGCCTTTCGCAATGCTGACAAGGACTGCAGTGGTCATATCGATTCTCACGAGGTTGCAACGATGCTGGAGACTATCTTCACGCAGTCTGGTGCCATCCACGAAGATGAGATCCCCAAATATGTGAGCGAGTTTATGAACGCAGTCGACAAGGACGCGAGCGGTATGGTCTCGTTCGAAGAGTTCATGGAAGCACTTGACAGTGGTCTGAAGCTCGAGGTTGAGGTGTACCAGCGCCGCAAACCCAAAGCAGCAGCTCTTACGCGTCAGGGGTCCCTCGCCCCCTCAAGAGCTGCTCGAGCAACCCGAGCCAACGCTTCTCACCTTGATCGGATCGTCGAAGAGACCACCACTACTGCTCAGACGTTCCGTAGCTCCATGACAACTGGATCATCGGCTGCTGCTGCTGAGACAGTGGCAGCAGTGGATGCTGCCTTGGCCTCGATGGATTTGTCGACGCCAGTTGCTGCTGCTCCTGCTAAGCCAGAGAATGTGCCATCACCAGCGCCTTCACCGGTGGCTCGGGGTCTGCGCACTCTTCCGAGCAATGCGTCAGCGCCTCTGATGTCGCCGATGCGTCGTGCGCACGATATCTTGAACGTCGAGGACTTTTCCATTCAGGGCATTGCCGAACGGATGAAGCTCGCGTACGTCGTTTGGCTTCTCGAAGACCAGCGCTTCGCACGTGTGTCGATGGAGGAGCTGCTCCTCTTTAGCTGCCTCGTCAGCGGCGCGGAAGGCGTCGCGCTCAATCTCACGTCCATGGAGAAGATTGTTGCCTCCGCCTAAGTAAAGTGAATGAATTGGCTATTGCATGTGAGATCCGTTGGCTGCAGGAGTGGTTGATGGGCCGTTGAGTGGCATCCGAGTTGCCGGTTAAAGTCGAAATAGGACACTCTAAACAAGCCTCAACATGCTTGTCAAACCCTGGTCGCTGGATGGCGTGACGTTGTCACACACGTTCGGTCTCTACGACGATTCGGAGTGCGTGGCAGGCACGCGAGAGGCGCGAGTGTGGCGTTGGCGGACTCGGCATCCACGCACAGAATGCAGTCCCGCAAGTCAGCATTCGATTCGAGAAAAAGGCGGTTCCGATGCCTCGAGCAGTTGAAAAACAGCAGTGCGGGTGTGAATTGCAAGGAACGGAGGCGTTCAGACCAACGTGTGGCGCTCGCACTGCCTTCGATGCAGTCGAAACAGCCTCACGTACGCAACATAAGCGTGTCGACCAAACAAATCCACTTGCCAGTCATATCGTACTGCGAGACGCGTCTGTCGGCCCGACAGCTGTGATCGAGCGACGCTAAAAGCTCGAAGCCAGCCAGCCTCGCACGCATTTCGTTGAGGTGTTCTAGATCCCAACGCGTTTCAACGGCCATGGTAATGCCAGCCGCCAATGGCTGCGAGGGGCTTCCATGGCTCACAACGATGCAATTTGCCCAGCCATTAAAGCCCCAATGTGCCAATTGTGCTTCACTCGCCGTCCTAGACATCGCAAACTCCTCCATGTCCGTCGAGTGCCGTGGTGGGTGGTGTGGTAGTGTGATCGCCACCTCCAGCTTCACACGCGACGCCGGAAGTGCGCAAAGTGGTCGTCTCTGGTTGGCCAACCTCGATTTTCGAGTAAAACCTGCGCTATATGCGACAAGGCAAAAAAATGCTAGTTTTTGTATGGAAATCTACGGTACGGAGCAGTCGACACCTGCAGCTGTTGACCGGTTCTGAAACTCGCAACGCCGCTTCGCTAATGATCTGCTTTCGCGCGTTCTGATTGGCTCCTAACGGCCGAGCTCACCTACTCCTCTGATGCAGCTTCTGGCTTTTCCGCCGCCATCCAGTCTTGCAGCGTACCGTAGGTGACGAGGAGCTCCGTTGATCTCTTCCTCGCCCGCCGACAGTCCCACGGCACTCGCCGATTCGCCTCGAAGCCCTCGAAGCCGTCGTTGCAGCTCCGCCATGAGCTCCGAGACCAAGTTCACGGCGCTCAAGAGTCCTGAAGGGTAGGCTAGCACCTGCACAATGTGACGGCGACGCGACCAGCGTGGCACTCACCTCTCCTGCCTCTTCTGCTCTTGACATGGACCAGGGAGATGCGCGTGCCGTTGAATGATGTGGCGCTGCCGAGCCCGCTCATGGGGCCGCGCGTGCGCCGAGGCACGGTCGGGAGTGAAGACTTCAACGACAAGGCTGCTAAGCTCCGCATTGACGTGAGCTCCGACCGCAAGCGCTACCTCAAAACGCAGCGGTTCTCACGTGAGTGAAAAGTCTCCATCTACTGCACGGCTGTGGAGGTGCTAACCACGCCGAACTGCAGCCGAGTTCCGGTTCAATGCAGAGATGTCGCTGCGAGTCGCCGTCGGCGTGCTCATCGCCTCCGCCATACAGACGAGAGACAGCGACTACGACCCCAGCGTTGAACACGCCAAGAAGTGGGCCCTCTTCCCTTCCTGGTACTACCTCGGTGGTCTCAGCTACTGCGCCGTGGCTGTCATTTTCTCGGCCGGCAAGAACGTCGGTGGTACGGTGAAGCAGGTGTGCCAGGCGTTCTACGGTGTGGGTATGGCGCTGGTGTACAACATTGTGTTGTTCTCGGTCGTGGACGTGAAGTTGTATGACGGCTCGTACGACGGCTTCTTTGAAGTCAAAAAGACGTTCAGCTCGAGTCCTTATTGGGTGAACTCGCACAACTTCTACACGGTGTTGCCGTGGATGATTCTGTTCACGATTGCGATTCTGCTGTTGCCGTTCGAGAACAACACGAAGAAGTTCGCACTTGCCAACAACCTTTACTTCAGTGAGTCCCAACGGTCTACCTGCTCTTTATGAGGATGGTGTTGGTACTAACTCAATGATTCGCTTTGACCCTTCTAGCTCTTACGATCATCAACCCTGCTGATCCGCTCGATTCGAGCGCACTGAAGAGTGTGGGTGACTCGTATTTCGACACCACCAATATTTTGCAGAATCTCGAGATGTACTTCCTAGTGGGCTTTGTCGGCACGCTGATCTCGCTCTTCGTCATGTTCGTGCCGTACCCTATCTTGTGAGTGGTCATAACTGCGTCAGCCGACAGAGGAGAATAGAACTAATATTGTATTTTGCGTGTGATTGCAAACAGTGCGATCGGACTCTTACGCACCGAGACGAAGCAAGCATCTGAAGACATCTTGGATCTTCTCAACATTATCGTCGACTCGTACTGTTTCAAGAACAAAAATGTCGATCACATGAACTTCCTGAAGCTAAAGCTGCATCGCAAGTTTGAAGCTGCAAGTGCACGCCACCGCCGTATGCTTGTGCTGCTCGACGACGCTTGGTGGGAGCAGATGTCAGGCTTTGCGGTACTGCTAAAGTTTAACCGCTCTATTGTCAAGCACTACGTGAATCTCGTGGGACTGTTACTTTCGGATCTGAGGTCGCTCAATCATGCCATGCAGCTCGAGAAGTATGATTCTCTACACTTCACGTACATGAAGGTGCTGCAGCGCGAGATTTACGTCATCCAAGTCAAGTCAGGCGAGCTCCTGAACGAAATCTCGCACGAAATCCACGCTTCCACGGAGAGTACGTCTCGAGGACTAGTAAGCTGGACGCCTTACACCGAGACTAATTGTTTCCTTATGTGGTTTTACAGAACTTGATCTGCAGTCAATTCGCTCACTCGAGACTCAAATGGAAAATACGCTCCATCGGTACCGATCGGCTCAACGGCGCACACTTCGAACCCAGAAGGTCTCTCCCAAGGATGTCGAGGGCAACGTCCCACTCAACCTGTTCCTGTTCTCGCTCAATTCGTTTTGCGGCACAATGATTGCGTTCCAAGAAAATCACAACAAGAAGACCTACCATGGTGGCAAGCGCGCTGTGTCGTTCGTCAAGCAATCCATCTACAACTTTTTCTTCGTGAACCGATACACGCGTCAGTATGTATTGACAGCCTTCAAGGTTGCGATTGCTATCATCATGGGCATCTTCCTCGCAGTCTACGTCTATGCGTTCAGCTATACGACACCTGCGGCTGTCGCCTACGTCATGGGAAACCACATCGGTGGATCTTTCAGCGTGACGGTGAATCGAGTCGGTGGTGTTGTGGCTGGATCTGTGGTGCCGTCCGTGTTCCAGTTCTTTATCACCCAGATCTGTGATCCTCGGTACCTGAATGTTGCCCTCTCAAGTATTGCGTTATTCATCTGGGTCACGATCTCCATGTATGTGAGTTTCTCTGGTGGCTACGGTGCATACGCTGGACTGGTGTCTGCTTTCATTTCGGCTGGAATCCTTCTTCGACAATCGGACGTCTGCTACGCTGGAGGCTCTGACAGCTCGTCTAGTATCGCCATTTCTTCGTATTCGAGTTTGGCACAGACCTCGGTGGGTATTATCTTGTTCATCCTGGTTGAGTTGGCGATGTGTCCCGAGAGTGCGACGAGTCTGTTGCGCAAGAACATCCAAGAAACACTGAAGCTGCAGCAAGAAGCATTCGAGATTCTGTTCGGTCATCACCTGTCAAGCTCTGACATGATGAATGACGAAACAATCGAGAAGCTACGGAACATTCTCCAGGTCAAAGTCCCAGCACTGCTTGTTGAGCAGCGCGCACTCCTGACAGAGGCGAGCTCTGAGCCGTTGCTGTGGAAGCCTGCCTTTTCTATCCAGAAGTACGAATCAGTGCTGGAGAATTCCCGTCGTCTGCTCAACAACAACAATTTGCTTTTTAAACTTGTGCGGTGGTTCAACTACCGCGTGGAGCAGAACCCCTCGCTCAAAGATGCTATGGATATTCGTGATAGCGACTCGGAAAGTGCTCGCGCCCCCAACGGAGTGATGACGACTCACGCCAAATGGCAAATTGCGAGTGGCAAGTTCCAGTCATCAGTTAGCGATACTTTCCGCACCTTGCAGGCGCTGTTTAGCGATGGTTTCCTGTATTCTGACCCAGACCAGACAGCCATCTTCATGCAGATGAAGGAGGCGTTCCGCATGGCCGACAAGGACTGCAGCGGCGAGATTGACGCTGACGAAGTTGCCGTCATGCTCGAGACCATTTTCGTGCAGTCAGGTGCCGTCAAAGAGGAGGAGATCCAGAAGTACGTGGCTGAGTTTATGGAGATCGTTGACAAGGATGCAAGTGGGAAAGTATCCTTCGATGAGTTCATGGAGGCGCTCGACAATGGACTCAAGCTGGAGGTCGAGGTGTATCACCGCCGCAAGCCCAAGGCACCAGTGTTTGGCCGCCAGAGCTCGATCGCGGGCCGCACTTCGTTCAGCGGTGCACTACCTCGCATCAACGAGGAAGGCCGCGCGCATAGCCGCACGAGTGCTACGTCGTCAGGGGTTGCAACCATGGAGTTGCCAATCGCGGTCACAAACGCGACACCACGTAGCTCGCTTGATGCGCACGCACCACAGGTCTTCAAGCGCTCCAAGTCAATGCTGCGCAAGGCTTCGACTCTCATGTTGTCGCCTATGCGTCGTGAGCACGACGTGCTCAACGTCGAGGACTTCACCATCACCGACATTGCCGAGCAGATGAAGTCGGCGTACGTCGAGTGGCTGATGGAGAATAATCGGTATGAGAAGGTCGTCATGGAGGAGTTACTTCTGCTCAACTGCCTCGTCAGCGGCGCCGAAGGCATCGCTCGAAATCTCACGGCCATGGAGGAGATCGTCGTCTCCACCTAAACTTTACATGTTCACTAGTCGTCGGCTCCAACTTCAGCCAGCAAACCCACCTACCATAGTCAAATCGATAGATCGAGAACCACTTGCATTTGCCATTGCCGTTGCCTAAATGACGTCACTTGCTTTTCATTGAGGCATGAGTTGCAGCACCTTGTGCAGCACAGCAACACGTTTAGTCCATGAGCCGAGGCACCTCCTACCCATGTTGAAGTGGATGTTTTCGAACTTCCTGCGACTCCAAGCCGTTTTTATAGCGCGCAAGTGCCTCGATTGCGAATTTCTCCAATTTCAGCCAATCAAGACGCGTAAAACAACCGATTATGCACGCCAAGCAACCCATTCATACGAGCTCCAAATGCTTGTCAACGCCAAAGTCTCATGATGCATGGCGCCGCCACTGTTCCGGTGTGCGTTTGTCTTTGCTGCCGACCAGTTTTCCCCATGGCGGATCCTCATGATGCCTTGGGTCCTTGTGATCAGCGATCTTCGTCTGGTCAGTTGGTCATTTCCCAATCTTCCGGCGGCCGAGCACAGCACTCGTTCGAGGCTTTTTCAAGTTTTTCCAACTTTCCCAACTTTTATTACCTCAAGCGAGCGACGACCATGGTGATGTGGGGCGACCGATTCGACCTGGAGAAGCAAGTGGTGTTCTACATGTCGTACCACGACAACAAGATCAACCAGTACATCCACTTCATGTGCATCTGGCCCATCTTCATCACGGCGCTCATCATGTTCGCGTCGCTCGAGCCGCTCGCCGACCAGCCGGGATTCCTCGCCGCGCTGCCCTTCGGCCAGTACATGCTCGTGAACCCCAGCTGCGTGCTTGCCGGCGTCTACATGGTCTGGTACATGCTGCTCGACATCCTGTGCGTGCTCGTTGGCGTCGTTTTCCATTCTGGTGGTGGTTGTCATTGGTCTGACAAATTTCCGTCTTGCAGGGCTGGCACACTTGGCGCGGGACTCGTCTTCCTGTGCTACATCTTCGCCAACTTCTTCGTGCAGACGGCACCTGGCGCCTTTGGTATGCCCGCGTGGCAGATCGCGCTCGCGGTGCACTGCACTGCCTGGACCCTGCAGGTATGCTGTGAATTGCGCTTGGACACATCGCTTCACACATGCGCTAATTGCGGTGTTCCTGTACGAACAGTTCATTGGCCATGGCGTGTTTGAGCGCCGAAAGCCCGCGCTCTTTGACAGCCTGGACCAGGCTCTTGTGACTGCGCCCATGTTCGTGCTGCTGGAGGCGCTGTTCCCGCTTGGATACCGCCCGGAGCTGTACAAGCGCGTGATGGCGCAGGTCAAGATCAACGTCAAGGCCTTCCAGGCCACGGGCAAGACGCTGTAAGCGTCGAGGAGATCGTTGACGAGCAGCGAGCTCGACTGCATTTATGACTAACGTAGCGTGCCAATCGATGGTTTCTTCGCACTCACTGGCTTCGTGTTCATCGTTATTATCATTCAGACTGGGCGTCATGAAGCAGCAGCGCGCTCCAGTTCACCCCATTGCACACATACATCTCAAAGCAGCTGCGGCACACACCTCAGGAGCTCCGACGACTCGTTCAGAGCGTCTTTCCGGTGGCCTGGAAGGCCTTGACGTTGAGCTTGGCCTGCTTGCTGACGCGCGCGTACAGCTCGGAGCGGTAGCCGAGCGGGAAGAGGATCTCGAGCAGCACGAACATGGGCGCCGTGATCAGCGCCTGGTCGAGGCTGTCGAAGAGCGCGGGCTTGCGGCGCTCGAACACGCCGTGGCCAATGAACTGCAGGATCCAGGCCGTCGCGTGAATGCCAACCGCCACGTGGATGCTGGGGACGTCCGTGAACGAGGTCGCGGCCTCGACAAAGTAGTTGCCAAACAGGTACGAGGCGAGGACGATGGCCGCGCCAAGCGATCCAGCACTGCCACGAAGAAAAAAAAGCACAAGGTGAGCATTTCCAACATTTCCGTCGCCACTCCTCCAAGCATCGAGACTCACATGGCGTCGAGCGCGATGTACCAGGCCATGTAGATGACGGCCATGACGACGGACCAGTTCAACACGGCGTACTGTCCGTAGGGCAGCGCCTTGATGGCCTCGGGCGTCTCGGCGAACTTGTCCGTGTGGGCGAGGATCATGATGCCCGAGATGAAGATGGGCCAGATGCAGAGCAGGTGAATGGCCTGGTTGATCTTGTTGTCGTGGTACGACAGGTAGAACGTCATCTGCTTCTCCAGGTTGAAGCGGTCCGACACGAAGCCCATGGCTGGCGAAAAAGGCGAAGAAGAAGAAGAAAAAATGCAAAAAAGACTCGAAGACACTTGCGCGGCGGCCGGCGGATTGGAAAATGGACGGACTGGTTTAACCAGCGGAGCTCCTGGAAGAGGGGGATGGGCCGGCGGACGAATCACGGAATTTTGGCCAATCAGAGGAGCTGAAGGACGGACCGAGTGGGATTTTTGGAGACTGGGAGCGAGGGGATTGGCTGAAATGCGGAGGAGCACGCAATCACAGCTTCAAGCCGGCGGTTGAAGATGGGAACGTCGGGCTGACGTCGACCGAGCATGGATCGGAAATGCAGGATGCTGGGGGGTTGGTGGGGGGTGGTGAGGGTTCCTACGCGTTGAGATTGGAGGTTTCGGCGATGAAAGAGCATGAGATTGTTGGGAATGTCGAGGAGGAGCTGGGCGTTGTTTTTGTGGAGACTTTGGTTTTGCGAGAGAAGAATATTCAAGACGAGGCAAAAAGTTGGCTCTCGGCTGCGGAATGCCTTTGAGCAAGAACACTTCTTCAAACAGCGAGGCAACTGTGAAATTGCTTCGAGGAGTTCGTGGCACGCTGATCCTGTCTTCGCTGCGGACTCGTGCTTTCATAGAGTAAATACTTGCGACATGCTGACGAGACTGTGAGAATGCAAAGCAGCTCCCTTCACCATGCGATCCTTTTCCACTCGAAAACCGCCTCGCTTTCCTCAGTGTATGTTTATTCAGGCCGCACAGCTCTTCCGTCTAACAAGAGGATGAAGAATCAATTTGCTCGAGGTACTACAATTGAGCTCCGCCGACCGGGCTGAATATCATCTTCGCGTGTGAGGTCGAGCGCGCTTACCGTCAAGTTATGATAGAAGAAAACCATCACATGAGTGAGTGAGTCGAATTCGCACTGGGACTAAGTCATGGCTCTCGCGGAGAAGAAACCTCTCTGTCATTTTCTTGCACTAAGGCGTCCATAAACTTTGCCAACGAAATGTACTGCACTTGGAACTCAATTTGTTAAAGCCTGTCGTTGAGAGGCATCATTTCCATAAAAGCCTGGATCTCGGCGTAACTGCCCGATGCACAGAGACATCCGAAAATCTCCAGACACCGAGTTAATCGAGAATCCTTGTTCGAGAGCTCCGTGGCAATTCGGGGTCCATCAGTGAATGTGCAGCGCAGCTCGTGAATGCGCATGTTGTTCCCGTTCAGCACGCGCAAAAACGCTTCTGGATATAGGCGAGCACCTCGGACAATTAGAATTATCAGCTTTTGACAACTCTGGAGAGCTCGAGCGCCAATCGAGTCAACTTAGAGCCAACAAGCGCATAAAAGTCGTCGCAACCGATCATTTTTACTCAAAGTATAAACCCAAATAGATTATAGATGTGGACTTGATTGACGTAGTATGTGCATTGCTATCCTCGCAGGTACCAGTCAGTCAGGGTAGAGCCATTCAGCTTCAGGAGAAGCATTTTTCAGCACAACCGTGGGAAAAGCCATAAGGCACACGATGAAGGATAAGATTTAGACACATTTCTCGATGCGATAAACTGTTTGAAGCTATGCCGGTATACCTGAGCAAGAGCTTTTACACTAATATCTGTTGTTGCTACGAAGTGAACCCGAATCGGTTTCATACTCCAACTACTTGTGTTATAGAGGCTGGTTGGGTCTCTTCAGCTTGCTGGTGGAGCGATATACAACGCTGTTGGTACATGAGCTTTTCGCCCGATAGAGACTTCCGCGTCATTCCCTCACAGCTCAGCAAAGCTGAAGCACGGAATGGTTTTTGATCATTAGACTGAGTCCCCCAACGAAAGCAAGCACATTTCCAAGTGAAGATTCATGTGTATTCTACCATCAAATACGCAACGTAAGACTTGGGCCACATGCAACTACGCAAAGAGTCAGAATAAAGACAAAGGGAGGCGATGGCTATCAGACCAACGATCAAGAAGATTTACTCGTCATAACGCGCAGCGTGATCAGACGATGTCGGCATAGTGTGGCATCCCTCTCCATCGCCTCGAGTCCGTACAATGGACTTCCCTTTGCCAAAAACCGCTCCAATCGACGTGAAAACATAAGAAATCAGCCAAAAAGCGTTCAACATGCATCTTGGCGCTGGCTCCTGGTGTCTGGTTGCTTGTGGAGGATTCGATGAATCGAAAAGTGAGAAACCACGAATGGAAAGCGGACTGTAGGCCGATATCGATTGGTTCGGTTGCCTCGGTCTGAAGTCAAGGACCTTGATCTCTCGTCAACACAACTACAAGCACCTTGTAATAATTTTGGAGCATGACCACAACCACAAAGATGATTGTGGCAGCCCAACCGCACAGAACGGTGGCGGATCCTTCGCTGTGGACATAGCTGAGTCAATCTTCTCCCCACCTTCTGGTGATTGTGGCACTGATGGGACGCATGGACATCGTGAAACTTGGAGGACGCTGCTGCTACCTCGCTGTAACCTCCGCCTTCAGTGCAGTCGCTGTGTTCGAACTAACCAAACTCACTCAACTCGACTGCATCGAGCCAAGTAAGTTGAGTTGGAGTTGAAGGTGAGGAGATATAGCGTTCGATACCTCGTAATGGACTGAACGGCTGCTCCGTTTGGTTTTGGAATACCATTGACAGTCGCTTACACTACTGTACCAGGTGACTCGTCAGGTATGACATGAGCTAGTGCATGACGGCAAGGAACGGCACAGGAAGCCTCTTTGCGGTACATAGCGCTGGTGGTCCGTTATTAGTGACTAGACCACTCCAAAGATTATGCCGCGCGCACTGTCTACTCATTGTTGACGTGACCCATGTGGTTGGCTACTGGTATCACTAGTTCAATTTTGTCAACTGCTCACCAGAGGTGGGGTGGGGAGTGCCATCCCCACCGCTCCAGGTACGAACAACCAGGGTTCTTTTTGCCTGGACAGAAGAAATCGAGGAACGTGACGATCCTCTAACTCGATGCGCCGCTGGGTCGCCACACCGTGGCCGTCATGGCGGTGTAATAGGAGCTCAAATGCCCCCACGCGGACCGTACGGGCTTCGTGGCTGGGCAAAGCCAATCGTGGCTCAAAACTGCTAGTTCATACTACGGCTTCCCAACTCCAGCGCCAACCCAAGGAGCTCACTGGTCGCGGCTCACTACGTGGTTAGTCGAGTTGTCGCTGCCCCGAACAAGTCGCTCGAGGAGTACGCCACAGGCCATCTGTTGCTGAGGCCATGCTGCCTGGTGCTGTGGCATAACCGGGAAAGTCGAGCTCCATGCATGGTAGGCATCGTTGGTGTGCGGCCAACTGAGTGGGCAAGCCCTTAACCCAGGGTATGAATTACTCCATGGTAATGGTCATCCGCTCGAACGCTTTGGGGTCTACCACCAGATTGGATTGGAACAATGAAGCTTGCACACAGCAACATGATGGTTTAGTCTGATTCGTGACTTGAGCTCCTCGCGGAACTGCGAGAAGCAGAACGTAACATCTACGAATGTTACTTAGCTCGACTAAACTCCATAGGCGTAGGACGCAAGCGAAAACTGTCCTGCCCAGCCTCCGAAGAGCTTCGTGGCAGTTGGCTTGTTCTCTTCCATTCCAGCACCAGCTGCCAAAACGAACGGTGTAAAATGATCCGGCGATGGGTGTGCAGTACGCGCAGCTGGAACTTTGCGCCAGTTCTCGATGGCGGCTTGGCGCTCAGCATACGGCAGTGATGTTGCGTCCGTGAAGGTGTTATCGATCCAGTCCTGGAATTCGCCGGCCCAGTCAGCGACCGGTTGACCAAACACAAGACCCGAACGCATGTTGTGCGTGGCCTCGCCCGAGCAAATGATGAGGGTGTCCTGGTCACGGAACGGTGCAATAGCCTGGCCGAGTTTGAAGTGTGTCTTTGCGTCCATGATGTCATTGATGGATAGTGTCACAATCGGGATGTCGGCCTCGGGTCGTGCGAGCAGCATGATGACAAACAATCCGTGGTCGAATCCTCGCTCGACGAGATTTGCCTTGAGCTGGTTCTTGGCAAGCTGGTTCTGAAGCTGAGCGGCAAAGTCTGGGTCGCCCTTGGCCGGATACTTGACAGCGTACGCCTCAGGAGGAAACCCGTAGTAGTCGTAGACCATCTCGGGCTGCTTGGAGACCGAGATCTCAAACGCGTCGCGGTCCTCGGACTCCCAATGAGCCGACACGAACAGGATGCGCTTCGGCAGCCGCTCTCCAGTCGGGTAGGCGTGCTTGAAGAGGCTGCGGATGTTGTTGGCGGCCTCGCTCTTCTTACCGTTCGGGCCGTCGGAGATGAGCCACAGCGGGCCTGGGCCGTGCGAAACAACGAGCACCGGGTGGCGGAAGGCTTGGCTCATCGCTGGGTGAATGGAGACGGAGGCTGGCTAGATGCTCGCGAGGCTTGGCAGACAGACTGGCAATTGGGGAATGAGCTAGCTATGCAGTCCGTAGCACCCGTCGTCAAGTGGTGCCAGCACTGATCACGTCTGACAAGTTGCCAATGGAGTCGGAAGTTGTCGTCATCGGCCACCTCAGTTATTTAGAAGCCTTTGATTGGTCACTTTGTTTCATCTTTGTACCGTTGATTGGATAAAAACGAATAGCTACATTCGTAATCAGACTGACGTCGAATTGTGTGTCGGATTGGATGATGCTCGGTCTCAGCAGCGCCTTCATTCAGCTCACTGCATGCAACGCAACAGCTCTGCGCCGACTGCATTGCCACTGCCAGTGCCTGCATCTCCACAGCTCCTTGCATTCTTTCCCTCCAGCCAGCTCTCAATATTTACAAGGAAGGTACGCATGAAGTTACAAGCCACTGCCAACAGTCCATCCCTCCATCTATCTCATGCTCAACGTCGATCGCACGCCGCTTCTTCTCCATATATCCGCTCCGCTTCAATATATTTCTTGCTGCGAATCGAGTACTGCCACCTGCGGTTCATCATTGCAGGCTGGGGATACCTGGCGGGCTGCAAACCGATTTGCCCAACATGGATAGTAGCAATGGATCACTACGTGCAACCAGTGCCTTCGTCACCAGCGCATCTGTTGGCACTATCGATTCTCTACCGGTCGTTGGCGGCGCTGAGTCAACCAGTAGATGCAAAGCAGCCCGGGGTTGATGGCGAACGGTAATGTGCTGGTGCCAAGCGTGACTTGCGCGAGCTGGCGCCGTCGAGTGGGTCTGCGATCTGCGTGTGAGCCGGCACCTCTGTCACATCATTAGTGCCGTCCACTGCATGCAGTCACCCCTCCCCTCCTTCGCACAGACCGGATCGGGCATCATCCAAGCTGTCGTTCCCATGTTGAAGCACTTGACCATGTCCTGTAAATATTCCCGGCCTCCCCGCCATTTTCGCCCACTGTAGCAAGTGGTGGTGGGCAAATGGCGGCCGAGCCGGCGCCGTTCCGGCGGCTGCTGCTGCGGCTGGACGCGCGCACGCGGCGCGAGTTCTGCGGCGCTGCGCTGCGTGAGGAGGCCAAGCTGGTGGCGCAGCAGCTGCGCGCGTGCGCGGCGGCGTTGGCGCAGGCGCGGCAGGTGGCGGAGGCGACGCGTCGACTGGCGGCCGGAGGCTCGCGGTCGGTGCGCGCGCGTCTGGCGGAGCTGACGGCGGTGGAGACGGCGGTGGCGGAGCGAGTTGGCGCGCTGCTGGAGGCTGCGGTGGGCGAGGAGCAGCGAGAGGAGGAGAGCGGGAAGCAGCGCAGGGCGGAGGCGCGCGCGGTGGTGCGGGAGCTGGAGGCGGTGCTGTTGGCGGAGAAGAAGGAGGAGGGGAGCGAGGCGGCGGACAGGAGCGTCGCGCTCCTGCGAAGGTTCCTGGAGCTCATGCCCGAGGACGCGGAGAAGCACGAGGCGTTCTGGACGGAGAGGGCGAGGGACAGAGTGGTGAGGCCCGTGCTGCGCGCGCTCGCGGGCGAGAGGGAGGCGAGGCCGGTGATTGGCGAGGTGAGGCGGTGCAAGAAGATCAAGGAGCAGCTCAAGGACGCCAGGAACAGGCTGCCGTACGCGGTGGCGACGCTGAGGTAGTGCGCTGCTGACTGGATTGGGACACGGAGTGCGGCTGATGATCTGTGGCGTGCAGAGAGCTGGAGAGCGAGGTCAATGAAGTCATCACGCGCCAAAAGAATAACAAGGCGGCTGCGAAAGTCGGCGGTGAGGAGCGGACACCCTCCAAGAGCAAGAAGCGGCGGCTTCAGGAGGATGAGAGCAGCTCGACGCCTAAACCAACTAGCACAACGGCGGCATCTGCCAATGTTCCGCGAATGGCAATAAAGGAGATCCGCGCGGCGCTCTCGCGGTGCACGCGCGATGCTAAGCACTCGGAGAGGGAGTTCACGCTCTCCGCCTTTGACGCCACGCTCAAACGGCTAGTGGACGTCGTGGGCTCGCTCTCGGCCGAGTTCACACTCAACGACTCGATATCACTCACCACGGCGCTGTTCGCCATTGCAGAGCAGGTGGGCAAGATTAATGACGTCACGCGCCGCCGGGATCGCCTCGTATGCCTGGAGGGGTTGTTCAAGGTGATCATCGAGAATACCGACATACCACTTCCAGCGCAGCGCCGGACCATGGCACAAGAGTACCTTCAGAACTGTCAAAAGTCGATTCAGCTGCTCGACCGCGGCGTGGTGCCCTCCCCATCTAGCACAAAGGTGCCGACGCCAGCAAAGGAAAACAAATCAAAAAAGCGAAAGAAGAAGGACAAGCAAGCCAGCAGCCACGTGCACTTTGACTGACGCAGTTGATATCAATCATCACAGTACAAAAGACTAGAATTTCACCATTGACTGAATTGTTTCGCTCGTCTAGGCTAGATACAGGCTACTTGCGAACACCACGTCACGCTTGATAGCCTCGGACGCAACCTCCATTTTGCGGTATAGTCGCGGGTCACCCACTACACGAGCAGCATTGCGCACTTCGCGGCAGACTTCATCCAGCCGCGTGATGCACCGCACGATGGACCCTTCCTGCACGTCAGTCAGCTCGCAAAGCTTCTTGAACGGCATCCCGCGAGCCCACTCGTAGACAACTTCGGCTAGTCCAAAGTTGAGCGCTCCCTTCGTGTAAACAGCGGGATCAATGTCCAAGTGCTGCTCAAGCTGGATGACTCCGAGCGACTCAGCAATCTTTTTGACAGTATCCCGCGCAACCTCAAGACGGGGAGTAAGCGTGGGCTCTGATTGACTTTTCTCTTGGAAAATGAGTGCGGAGAGCACCGCGACGATCTCCTCGGGCTCGAGCGATGCGAGGACATTCTCGAAGATCATCTCCGTCAAAACAATTTCCTCGCAAGTGTTGATCTCGCACGCCACACGGCCCTTGACTTGCACCACACCGTCCTCTGAAATGTACCCAAGACGCTTCAGCACACTCAGACGTTGCTGGAAGTCTGGGAACAAAGAAAGCGAATCATTCGACAGCTCACGAGTCAGTCGTGACACATATTGCTGTAGCTTGTAGATCTTGTCCAACTTCTGGAGGACGCGTCCTCGTTGTGATGACGAGCCATCGTCGCCGAAAGCACACGGGTGTTGCTGGACAGCCGCAAACAGCGCTTCCCATCTGCTATATCCGGTGGCCACCTCCAGGTCGTTCACACGCAGATCTCCGACAACGTCGACAAGCGGCACTCCTGCATGCAGCATCGCTCCCGTTTGCTTGTCGAGATTCGCGAGGAACTCGATTGCACTCGCAAGCTCTTTCTTGGACGATGTAGCCACCAGCGTCTTCGTATTCACATTAGTGGCCACGAGAGCTGTTACGCTCTCGATACAGCTCTCAGGCACGTCCAACACAGCATACGTAAGTCCTAGCAGCGATCCAGTTGTCTGTGACTCGAGCTCCGTCGAATCGTTCTTGTCTCGCTTACCACTTCCACCTGCCTTCTTGCCTCGACCAAACATTAGGGCATCATCCTCGTCGCGCTTGCTGCGAAGCGGGGCGCCAAACGCGCTACCAGCTCCGACAGGGCGGCCGAAAGCATCAGTCGCTGGGGTCGCTGCAGCGCTAGGCTCAGGCTTAGGCGGACTGTAGTCTTCCGGGCACAAGCAAATAATCGTGATAGTCTTGAACACACGCTTGTCATCACTCGATACCGATCCCGAGGTATCAGTGGAATTGTAGTTGTCAAACGAAACCTTGGAGCGACTTAGTCCGCCGATATCCCCTCCCAGAGCATTTGTTCGCACCACCAATCCAAGCGGATGGCTTGCACGAAGGCCCTTCACATTCAGTGCAACAATGCGGCCTGGTGCAATTCCTGCCTTTGCCGCTTGCACGTCGTTTGTGAGAATCCACGCAGTCAGCTGCTTCTCAAGATCGCGCTTCTGACGCTGGAGCTCGTAAAACTCTCGAATCAACGCGAGCTCTCCTGATTCTTGAAGGTGCGGGAAATCATCTATGAGTGCCTGTTCCAATCTCCCCAGAAGCTTTCGACCTCGCATAATCAGCTGAGGAATCTTTCGCGATGCAAGTGCCTTTTGGGTGTGGAACTCGGAAAAAGACCGCTTCATCATATCTGTAACAGTCAGCACCTCGACACGCAACAGGTTCAAAATCATGTTGTATGTCAGTCGGAACTGACTGGTGAGCGTGGTAGCCTTTCCAGCCAACATGGTACGCAGCGAGTTCGGCTCAGGTACGTCATTCCAGCACGCGATGATGACAGTACCCACGGCATCAAGACCACGACGACCAGCACGACCAGCCATCTGCGTGTATTCACCTGGCAAAAGGTCGCGGAAGCTTTTGCCATCATGCTTGCGAATGCCGTTGAATACCACCGTACGCGCTGGCATGTTGACACCCATTGCGAACGTCTCAGTAGAGAACAATACCTTGACGAGACCTCGCCCAAACAGAATTTCGACCATCTCCTTGATGATAGGCAAGAGTCCACCGTGATGCACACCAATACCACGCTTGAGCATTTCCTTCATAGCCAGCACTTGGGGCAGTTCTCGATCAGAGCCTTGCAGCCTCTGAATGCTAGATTCGAGGAACAGATGGATTTCTGACCGCTCCGATGGTGTGCTGAGGTCCAGTTTTGAGAGTTTGCTCGCACTCTCTTCGCACAGGCGCTTGCTAAACGCGAACACTACAACCGGAAGCAGGGACTGTTCCTTTAGCATCTGAATAAGCTTGGTCCACTCAGCTTGGTCACCACCCGAAGTTCGAATCGAGCGAGCGTTTGCCATACTGCCGCCACCACGAGCCGGCGCTGCGCTTCCTCCTCGGCCACCGCGACCACCTCGGCCCCCTGCACTTCCACCGGCCTTCGCCTTGTCGGACGGTGGAAACAACTTGTTCTTTGCAGCTCCATATGCCCCAGGAAGATACCCACTTGATGCATCAAACAATTTGAACATCTCCTTTCCAGCATACAAGAAGTGCTGGAGTGGAACAGGTCGCTTTAGTGTAGAAATCACATGAATCTTCTTTTGCTTGGTACGACCAATCCAGTCTGAGAACTCGAGGTGGTTCGGCGTCGTTGCCGATAAAAACACCATACCAATGTGCTCTGGCAGCATGATGATCACTTCTTCCCACACGACTCCGCGCTCGCTGTCGTTGATGTAGTGGATCTCGTCAAAGATGACCCACTCAATATCTCGAATAATGTCTGCGCCACGGTACAACATCGATCGCAAAATTTCGGTTGTCATCACCAGACAACTTGCCTCGGGGTTGATGCTGACGTCACCTGTAATGAGTCCAACGTTGTCAGCACCATACTTGGAACGAAAGTCGCGGTACTTTTGGTTTGATAAAGCCTTGATCGGAGAAGTGTAGATTGTTCGAGTCATGTGCTTTTGAGACATCGCAATCGCATACTCGGCAATAACAGTCTTGCCTGCTGATGTGTGAGCTGCCACGAACACGCATTCGTGACGCTCAAGGTGGATGACGCACTCTTTTTGGAACACATCCAGCTCGAAATCATAGCGCATAGCCATCTCGGGCACCTTTTCATGAAAGTTTCGCACATCCACGCTTTCAATACTTGCCCATTCCGTTGATGACTGAGAACTCGGAGACGACACTTTCTTGATACGCAATGCGCTCGACGTGTCCTTCAATAACGTCTCAAGCTCCACTTCTGGTTCAGCGGTAGAGTCGTCATCATTTCCCTCATCATTATTGCCGGCGGCTTCGTCTACCGAAGCAGATACGTTTGAGTCGCCTTGACTCTGCTTTTCTTCAACTTCTGTGTCAGACTCGGCTTCATCGTCTCCGATATGAAAGCCAAGCTCAGCCAGGTCGCCATCGTCTTCCAAATCGCGAAGTAGCTGGTCTAAACCAACCGTCGCATTTTCGTTGCCAGTCTCTTGCATGGCACTAGCTGCCTTCTCATCGAGTACGTTGCTGCGAATGGCAGCGATGTGGGCCTCATCACTCGCGACCTCAAAGTATGGCTTGAGAAGATTGGATGGATTGGTGCCAACAGCCTCAATTGAAGTGTCATCAGCAAAATGGTCGCCAACATCGGATTGAACCTGCTGTTTCTGCTTTGTGTGAAACCTTGCGATTGCCTGCGCGTCTGACACCTGCAGAGTCTTGCCCAGCGTCGTCGGCATATCGAGAACCAGGGTGTCCAGAAACGCCTATGACACCATCAACCGCATTAGGCTTACAAGCTGTGCAATGAAAACATTTCTGCTATTCCGTCCTCGAACCTCGTCCTCAAGCAGTCCCGCATCTTCACCGAGCGCAAGAGCGTTCCTTTGCATCTCCTCAGGCGATGACCGCATCTTTTCTCGGAACGCATCTAGCGGCGACAGCTCACTGCTCGACGTCGCCGCGCTAGGTCCGCCTCCTGCAGCCACAAGTGAGTCGCCACCAGGCGCGAACGGCTTGTTGCTCATCTTGCCGCGAGCATATTCGTCCTGCTTGGTCAGTGCGCTCGAGAATCCTGCATCTGCGCCCGTGTGCGCCGTATCCACCGCGCGGAATTCATACTTCAAGTTGAGCGGGTCGAGCACCATGTTGCTGCGCTGCGGCACGAGCTCCGTGCGCGGCGTCGTCATGGGCACTTGCGCCAGCAGTCGGCTGGGCTTCGGCGCGTGTGCCGGGTACACAAAGCTCCTCCGGCCCTCTGGGAACGTCCCGATGCGCTCCAGCGCGAATATCGGACGAGCAGTGCGCTCCAATTCAGCCATGACGCGCTGCGGGTCGGTGTACGGCGACGTGACAGGCGCGCGGGGCAGCGTGAAGGCTGGGAGCTCTGGCGCGTCCGCCGGCTTGGCGACGACCTCCACGGCCTGCGGAGCCAGCGCAGACGGCGCCACCACGCTGAAGCGCCGGAGCTCGTCAGGAACTGCGCCATTAGCGGCCTCTGGCTCGTCCGCGAGCCGCTGCAGCGCCGCCAGCGCGCGCGCCACCTCGTCCATCGTCACTGGATCGGCTGGGGGGAAAATGAAATGGTCGAAAAAGATCACCTCGGTCGAACTGTGGAAAACAAATACCCCGACATAAATGAAGGCAACTAGCGGCGGTCTCGTAACCGTTGAGTGGGGTTTAGATACCTGCGGAAATGAATACTTTGCCTCGCGGGATCGGTTTCCTCGCCACAAAGGGAAATTTGGAGGAGAAAGGACCGAAGGCGATGGCGGGGCCGGCGGACGATGCGGAGGACCTGGCGCTGCGCTGCTGCGTGTGCGGCACGTCCATGGACGACGACAGCAACTACCTCAACACCAAGATGAAGATGCTCATCTCCAAGTGCGGCCACCGCTTGTACGTGCCGCGCCGTTCGCTGCAGTTGCGCGGCGACCGATCGGCGCGTCGGCCGGTCGCCGCGGGCGAAATGGCGAGTTGCTGACGCTGAGGGGCGGCGTGGCGCGCAGCTGCGACCACTGCATCAAGCGCGAGTTCCAGCACCAGCGCGAGATCCCGTGCCCCGCGTGCCAGAAGCCTGTCAAGAAGTCGCAGCTGCAGGACAAGACCATCGAGGAGCTCAACTTCGCCAAGGAGACGTCGGTGCGCAAGAAGGTCATTAAGGAGTGCGTCGGCCGGCTCTGGAGGTGGAGGTGTCGATATGTTGCGCTGACGTGACGCTGCGTGGCCCCATAGCTACAACAAGACCGAGGAGGACTTTGACACGCTCGACGAGTTCAACGACTACCTCGAGAACCTCGAGAACCTGAGTGCGTGGCTGACATCGCATGATGATACTTTACCCGAGCTGTTGAACGACCTGCTGAGTTTGTATGTGGCGCAGTCTTTGACCTGGTGTACGGCACGGACGAGGAGAAGGCCGCAGCACAGAAGCAGTGGAAGCAGTACCGGCAGGAGAATGCGATCGCAATCGCGACCAATGACGCCAAGAAAGCGGACGAGGAGCGCCGCATCGCTCAGCTCATCGGCGAGCAGCAGCGGCTGGCCGAGGAGCGGAGGTTGCTCCAGCAGAAGGAGGACATGCAGTTCGAGGCCGACCTGCAGCTGCAGAAGGCGCAGCTCATGGAGGTGGCGCTTGGCGAGCGCGACGAGAACGACGTGACCAAGCTGCGCGCGACCACGACAGCCGTGCCGATCGACCAGCCCGTGACGGCCGAGATGGAAGCCGCCATGATGGGTTTCCAACCGGGCGTCGTCGGCGGACCGCAGCCTGTGCCAGTGCCCGGCGGCAAGCGCGGCCCGACGTTCGGCGTCAACGAAACCAAGAAGCTGCGCCGCGAGCAACAGCGCGCGGGCGGCTACGACCCAGACCTTCAGTTCAAGCGCAACCGGTCGGAGGCCTGGTGCGGGCTCTACTTCACGCCGACGGACCGCTCGCAGGGGCCGACGCCCATGGACGTTTGCTAGACGCCCGCAACTATGTATGCCACCTCCACCTCACGCGTCCACCGTGTGCAACGCCCCGCCATGGCGTCGTGGCTCTGAATCACGATCCGCCTCTGCTCACGGACAAATCCTGTCGAGTCAGCGAAGCGCACTGTGACGCATGCAGGAGATGGCGCGCTGAATACTGTGGCACTGAGGAGCAAGGCACCACCGCTTGCTGTCCACGGAACGTTCCAGCAAACAGCAAAATCGACCAGCTAAACCACAAAATGTAGAATCCCATCATTTTTCACAGATCAAAACCAAATCGTTTCCATTCTATCCTCCAACCATTCGAAGCTCTCCACTAATTTCTGCAGGTTGTTGGCATTCTTTGCCAACTCTCATCTTCTGAAACTTATACATCACAATCCCGCCAGAACCCGTACACCAAATCATTTTAAAGCACCAACCTCTGTCAAAACACCCCGCGGAAAGCCGCGCTGACGCTCTCTGGCTGCTCGATCCGGCTGTAACGGCAACTGTTGCCCGCCGCCACCTTCCTCATTCTCCAACTCGCCGGCTCCTGCGCAAGTACCCAAGCTCCTTCCTTCCTTCCTTTCTTCCTCCAGCCTTCCGCCATGAAGACCTTCTTCGCTGTCTGCGCGCTGCTCGCCGCTTCCGCCAACGCCGCGACCTGCTCGACCGCCGAGCTGTCGGCGCTCGTGGCCGACCCGAACGCCAGCGCGTGCTCGGCCGCGTCCAACGTGAGCGTGTCGGCGCTCACGGGCTCGCCGACCAACGAGCAGCTCACGTCGCTCTGCAACACCGAGTCGTGCGTGGCCTTCATCGAGGCCGTGCTCGCCACCAACCCGCCCGACTGCACGCTGCCCGTCGGCTCGGGGCTGCTGCTCGTCAGCCAACTGCTCGACCCCATCGTCGCCTACTGCGGGACGCTCGGCGTCGACATCTCGGCGGGCTCGGGCGCCTCCAACACGACGGTCGGATCGCAGGACGCCAGCGGCGCAGACACGACCGTGGGCGACGACAGCGGCAGCTCGGACGCCTCGACCGACGCCTCGGCCAGCGCCTCTGGATCCGTGGGCTCCTCCAGCGCATCGGCCGTTCCGGTCGCTGTCGGCGCCTCGATCGTCGCCGCTCTGTCGGTCTCCGCTGCTCTGCTGTAGATTTGAGGTGGCGTGCATGTCGTAATGGCAGTTCACCAGTTCGTTCATTTGCCAATACCATTGTTGAAACCTACTTCTTCCACTCGATATGACGGAGGGTCCGCTCAGCAGCGTACGACCCGATGAGCTCAAGCACAGGCCGGTCGAATCGTTGAAGGCTTGGGAACGAGCTATACCCGACACTGAGCAAAGCAGCGCGGTGAGCCGGTGTTAGCTCTCGAATGCCCAGCACTTCGCCATTGTGCCGGTTCAATCGATACTGAAGCTCACGGTCGGTGTCCTGCGTCGTGTCGAGCGACAAGTACCGAAGTGTGCGATTTCCACTTGTGAAGACACGCAGCAGGCTCTGACCACCAGCTCGCTCGATCGGGTTGAACTCCAAGTGAAGAACCGCAAGCTTGGACGGTGGTCGGTCAAAAGCAGCGATGGCACCAGGTGCGCTGCGTTCGACTCGAAGAATGCGACATAACTCCACGACTTCCCGCCCACTGATGTTGTTCTCGGCGAGATTGAGCGTCTCCAGATTGCCCAGACGGGAATCTACGAGAGGCTGAATGCTATGGAGCCTACAGTCTTCAACATCGAGGTGGGTAAGTGCTGGGCAAGTTGTCATAATGGCAGCAAGATCGGATTCTTCAAGCGGGTTGGACCGCAAATGCAGCTCTCTCAGGTGTTTACCGGCCATGGCGATCCACATGATTAGAGGTACACGGACAGGATCGCTTTCGTTACCGTTCGACATGGAATTCATCTCTAGCTTCGTCAATCTTGACTTTTGCAGCGAAACCTCACCGATTCGGTCGTGAGGTTGCGTGGTTTGAGATGATTGAGCCCAAAGTAAACCGTATCCTGGCACGAGCAAGCGCATCCACTTTGATTCACTCTGCACCGCGTAAACAGTGCAAACATCGTTCACATTGATTGGGTGCTGGTCGTCTTTTTGGCGAGGTTTAGCATGTCTGTCATGTCTTGGCGGCTTGTCAGTCGGATACAACAACGTGTCTGGAGCCAGTATCGCGTGGCGAAGGTGTCGTAACTCGTTATGCCCGGTACAGACTCTCCCCTGAAAGCAGTCTGCGTACGGAGTCAAACGATGGTTTACCAAATGCAAAGCAGCAGTGACGTCTTCAAGCCGAATGATATTTCTCGAGAGGTTCAAATGTGTCAGAGTCGACTTTGAATTTGCATGATAGATGCCAAAAGCAATCCAAATCCACGGACGTAACGAATGTATTGGAGACCCGCCAAAAGCATTTTCAAGCGACAGCGAGCGAATGCTGCTCCAGAATGCTCTTTTTCCGGTGCTGCTGCTGCCTTCTCCATTGTGAAGGCACGAGAAGAGCGATTCTAGATGCCCCTCTGACAGAACGTTCAAGTCGAGAGAAAGCTGCCTAATTGACCGTAACTGTTTGCCTCGAACACACTCGATTGTAAGACGACCAAACGAAGGATCTAGCTGTGTCGCCAGTGAGCTCAGAAAGACAGAGTTGAGCACCAGTTCGTGCAGCGGGCAAGAGCGCACAATGTCTGAAAGATGTGCGAGGTCGTTGCTTTCCATCCGCGTAGAGCTCAAATCTAATTGCGTGATGTTGAACAGGAGCCACTCCCATTCAACTGGGGTGTCATTGAGCTGCTGACGGTAAACTCTTGCCACACTTGACTCTGGCACGAAGCGATACTGAGCAGTGAGGTAGCTGCGACTGTGCTTTTCTCGCTCGTACACATCCCGAAGCACATCTCTCAAAGCGGTAAGGCTGCCTGGATGAAGCTGACACCGGTTGAATCGGAGCGCTACGTCAATCTTCGACACTCGTCTCGACCTCGAGACTGACCCCAGCATCTTCATGGCTTTGACGAATCCAAAGCTCCACCCAGGTTTGTGCGTCTTGGCCTTTGCCATCAACAAACGCCGCAGCGCGCTCACCACTTGCGGCGTCAGGTCCATGTAGGAGCAGTCAAGCACAAAGCTCAGCACATCGTCGTCTCTCAGCCACGCATCATTCTCCACTCGCTCCCACTCCAGCACAGCTCTCTGAGCCGCGACGGATCGCGCGCGAGACTTGGATATCAAGGCGCCTTGCTGCGCCTCGAGCTCTGCGTTCTCCCTCGCGACCACGCGCGAGTCGAAAAACCGCTCGCAGTTGTGCGCTCCGCACGCTCTGCGCAGCAACCGCAGCCAAAACCGCGCGTTGCTGCGCCACGAGAACCCGCGCGTCGTCGCCAGCGAGCTGAGCACCGCAACCGCCTCAAGGCGGCGAACCAACTGCGTCATCTTGTGCTCCTGGTGCTCGTTCTCGTCACTCGCGAGGCGCACAGAGATGCGGGGAGCGGGAAAAGGAGCCAACGCGTGTTCAGCGAGTGGATACAAGGGCTCGAGTGCCACGCGGCCGTACAGAGCGCGGCAGAGCGCGACGGCGGCGCGCTCCACGGCGTCGTTGCCAGGCATCGCCATGATGTCTTCAACCGGAAGATGCAGAAATTTGACTACTAGCTACGACTGTTTTGACTACCTGCAAGTGGTGGCGGGTTTTCTTGGATTGATGGAAAGCGGGGGACGTGAAAGCCTCGCAAACCGAACCGAGAGTCGGGCGTGGCCATCGCAACTGCAGGAAGTGGTCGCAACCTTGTTGCAGGTGGCGTGAGTTGGTTCGACACGGGGTGACATCTGCGATTTGAGTCGATTGACACATGAGCTATCGGCGAATGCAAGAAAGCGTATCGAAGGACACGAGGAACGAACGCTAAGAACTTTCAAAGCCATTTGCCCTGGTCAATCACAGCAGCGACTCTATGTGGAGGACTGGTGTGTGGAGTTCCACAGACAAAGAAACACGTGCTCACGCGTGATTGTCGCTATCAGAGCAAGACAGTCGGGATTGCGGGATGCAGGGATAATCGTGCCGTATTCAGGTGCATCCACACACCATGCATGTGCTTGAAGATGCAGCTCCTTACTTGGAGCGAGTATGGCGAGACCGTGTGGTGGCCCTGGCTATGGATGCGCAGAGTCCACGATCCTGTGCTTATGTCTATCAGCCAAGACATAAGCAAAGCTCACTTCATCCACGGCGTCAATGCTCACCAAAGCGTCTCTACACACAATGACATCGGTCACTGGTGCTCCGATCTCCCTCAGTTCCTGATTTGCTTCGACCAGACCAGAGACCTCCAGCCATGCGGATCTTCACTTGCATCGCTGCACTCGCCGCCGCCACCACGGCACTGCTCACCTCGACGTCGACATCGGTCCAAGCTGCCCAGCCGCGATGCTTCCCTGACGACTTCATGTTCGGCTCGGCGACTGCCTCGTACCAGGTCGAAGGTGCTGTCAAGGAGGGCGGACGAACGTCCAGCATCTGGGACGACTTCTGCCGCGAGAAGGAAGGCTACCTCTGCGCCAACGTAGCTGTTGATTTCTACCACCGCTACAAGAGCGACATCAAGCTGATGAAGGACGCAGGTCTGCAGTCGTTCCGCTTCTCGATTTCGTGGTCGCGTATCATGAACTGGGACCCAGCGACTCGCCGCATGAAGGTCAACCCCGAAGGTGTCGCGTTCTACCACTCATTGGTGGATGAGATCAATGCCAACGGCATCGAGCCTATCTTGACGATCTACCACTGGGACCTTCCGTCGGAGCTGCAGACGCAGTTGGACCCTCCTGGGTGGCTGAACGCCGAGATCCAGGACCACTTTGTCCAGTACTCGGACCTGATCTATCACGAGTTCGGCCACAAGATCAATCTCTGGACGACGTTCAATGAGCCCATTTCTACGGTCGGGTATGGCTACGCCATGGGCATCCACGCTCCCGGCTACTCGGGCTCGGACACCCAGGCGTACATTGCGTCCAAGAACCTGCTTGTGTCACATGCCAAGTCGGTAAAGCTCTTCCGCGAGCTCAAGGCGAAGAGCGTTATCAACGACAAGGCCCGTATCGGCATTGTGCTGGTGTCGCAGTACTACTACCCGCTCGACGCCTCGAACCCGAAGGACGTCGAAGCTGCAGAGCGCGCGATGCAGTTCGACATGGGCTGGTTCCTCCAGCCAGTTGTCAGCGGAGACTACCCTGCTGTCATGCGTGAGCGTGCGGGCTCACGCCTGCCTTCGTTCACGGCTGAGGAGTCGGCGATGTTGAAGGGCTCATACGATCTCTTCATGCTCAACCACTACGGCTCGAACGGTGTCACGGACTGCGACTCGGCGACCTCCACGGTGCCGTGCTCGTCACTGCTGCCTGGCTGGCCGGCTGACAAGGGTGTAGACCAGACGCACCTCGTGCCAGGCTCGATGCAGGGCACACCTGACAAGTACGGCAACAAGTACTGCGAGAACTACACGGGCTACCCGCCTGGATACCTCGCGTACATGAAGTGGGTGCACGCCCACGATCCGACAGTTGACATTCTCCTCACGGAGAACGGGTGGTGCGGCCACGACGACTCCGACAACATGGAACAGCTCAAGTTCTTCAAGGTCTTTGTTGAGCAGGTCTACAAGGCCATTGTGGAGGAGAAGCTCCCCGTTATTGGCTACACCGCGTGGTCCCTACTCGACAACTACGAGTGGGGTTCATACGCTCCTCGTTTCGGCCTCTTCTCGATCAACTTCACGTCGGAGGCTGGGTCGCCGGACTTTTACGAGCCGAAGGCTACGGACCTCGCCCGTACTCCGCGGCCGGCCGCCAAGTGGTTCGCGAAGGTGGCGTCAACCCGATGTCTGGATGGATGGAGCGAGCTTGAGAGCACGCGTGCTGTCGCTACCTCGACATCGAGCTCGAGTTACACGGTTGGCATCACGGTCGGAGTTGTCGCTGTCGTAGGCGCTGTCGCTGCTGCTGCAGTGCTAGTTAAGCGCCATCGCCGTGCCGGCTACGAGAGCCTCCTCCCACGCGAGTAGGTTTGTGATGGATAGTTCTCGTCAAGTTGAGAGCACGTTGTTGCGATTGGAAAGCGATTGGCGTGGTCGTGACTTGTCAACGCGGTGATACAACTGAATACAAAAGGCTCAGACTGGCGTGAACCGGGGAGTGTAATGGTGCAATGGCTACACCATTTGTTCGTGCATGATTTTCATCTCAGAACCCCAGCAGTGAGCTCGGTGTCCGAGATTCCTCAGCCAATGTCGATTGTTGAGTGACCTGAAGCTTCAAATCCGGCATATGGAGTCCCCGCTGAATTTTGGAGCTGAGATGGTGTTAGATATCATGCACATGGCTGGAATTTCGACTATCAGTGTGGTGTTGTGATAGCTATCGTCGCGAAACGATTCTTCCACATCGGTGCTCACTTCTCAATCTTCGCGGACGCCACCACCAGCCCCCGCGCAAAAGCGGCCATGGCGTACCAGCCAGCGCCAGAGTTAAGAGTGCGGGAGGAATTCCACGGGCTTCGTGTCCAGTATTCCAACCTCAGTATCACAGCGGATATCGTAGTCTCAAGCAAAGAGGGATCATCGACGAGCCAGCTTCCAACCCTGCCCCGTGCGCTCAAGAAGAAATTTGCAGGGCCAAAGAAACACGTGGTGACCAAAGAAATCCTCAAGAATGTATCGGGCGTCTTCGAACCGGGCACAATGACGCTCATTCTCGGTCAGCCTGGATCCGGCAAGTCAACTCTACTCAAGGTACTCGCAGGACGCTTCCCAGTCTCGAAGGGTGTCAAAGTTGAGGGAGATATCACCTACAGCGGAGCTGAACAGGCATTGATTCTAAGGAAACTCCCCCAGTATGCAGCCTACGCAACGCAACAAGACACACACTTTCCACTGCTCACCGTTCGCGAGACGCTCGAGATCGCTCACGCATTTGGTGGAGGCCGCTCGAAAATTGCTTTCAAGAAACAGTCAGAAGGCTCTTCTGATGGTCTCTTGACGGACGACCCAGATTCTGTAATCCGCCAGCTTGGACTCGAAGGATGTCAAGATACGATTGTCGGAAACGTGATGGTTCGTGGTGTGTCTGGCGGCGAGCGCAAACGCGTCACAGTCGGTGAGATGCTCTTCGGAGACAAGTGTATCTTACTCATGGACGAAATCACCAACGGCCTCGACAGTGCAGCTGCATTTGACATCATATCCGCTCAGCGCAAGGTCGCCAAGGCACGTCGGAAGACCGTTGTGATGGCACTGCTTCAACCATCTCCTGAGATCTTCCAATTATTCGACAATGTACTTCTGCTGAATGACGGAGAGGTCATGTACCACGGCCCAACCGACCAAGTGCTTCAACATTTTGACAGCATCGGCTACACTTGTCCGGCTCATCGGGACACTGCTGACTTTCTTGTGGACCTCGGCACGCGCAAGCAATTTCAGTACTTGGAATCGTCCGCGAGAGCAAAAACGTTGAGCGTCCCAACCACCCCAGCAGAATATGCAGACGCATTTACTGCATCTCAAGTCAACCTGTTGATGCTAGAGAAGATGAACTCACCGCTTTCCTCGTCTGAGAGATTTGAGAACCAGAACGATATCACCATTTTGCGCGAGTTCCATCAATCTCTCTGGGAGAGTATATTGACGCTGCTGAGGCAGCAGTCAAAGATTGTTTTCCGCAACCGAGCGTACATGCTTGCAAGAGCTGTTACCGTTCTTATCGTGGGATTGCTCTACGGGTCGCTCTATTACCAGTTCGACCCAACCAAAGTCCAGGTTGTCTTCGGTGTGACTTTTGTTACAGCCATTTTTCTCGCAATCGGCCGCTCAAATGAGAGTCCAGCATTCATGGCTACTCGAAATATCTTCTACAAGCAACGTGGCGCAAACTTCTACCACACTTCGTCATATCTTGTCGCTAATCAGATTTGCCAGCTTCCTCTCGTTACATTCGAGACAATTGTGTGTGGAACACTCATCTACTGGATGTGTGGCTTTGTGCCTGTTGCTGGAAGCTTTTTCTTGTTCGAGCTCTTCCTCTTCCTGGCGAATCTGACATTTTCATCGTGGTTTTTCGTTGTCGCGTCTATTAGCCCCAGCACCAGGGTAGCAGAGCCTTTGGGTATGCTCTCAGTCTTGGTCTACGTCATATTCAGCGGATTTGTGGTCACCAAGGGCCACATTCCAGTCTACCTCATCTGGTTGTACTGGGCGAATCCAATTGCGTGGATTTTCCGCGGAATGGCCGTGCTTCAGATGCGCCATGAGTCGATCGATGTGTGTGTCTACAACGGGATTGACTACTGCTCAATGCATGGCACGACTATGGGCGAATATCTCCTCTCTTCGTACGATATTCCCTCCGACAAGATTTGGATTTGGGCTGGACTGGGCTACTTGGTGATCACTTATGCTGTCTTCATGACTTTAACGTATTTCGCGCTAGAATACCGACGATTTGAAGCGCCTGAACACGTTCACATCGGGAACAACAAAAACAGTACCACGACAACCGACACGAATGAGAGCTCAGTTACCACTAGCGACGCGGATTTCCAACAGATCACAACTCCGAAGCAGCAAACATCGACATTGATCACGTCTGCTATCGTTCCAGTAAACGTCCACATCAACTCCCACCACGTCGTTCAACCGGTCACCGTCGCGTTCACAGACCTATGGTACTCCGTCCCCGACCCTAAGAAGCCCAAACAGTCCATCGACCTCCTCAAGGGAGTCAGCGGATACGCACTCCCGAAAACCATCACAGCACTCATGGGATCGTCCGGAGCTGGAAAAACCACCCTCATGGACGTCATCGCCGGACGCAAGACCGGAGGCAAGATCCAGGGACAAATACTACTCAACGGGTACCCCGCCACGGATCTCGCCATCCGACGATGCACGGGATACTGTGAGCAGATGGACGTGCATTCGGATGCAGCGACGTTCCGAGAGGCACTGACATTCAGCGCGTTCTTGCGTCAAGGCGCCGACGTCCCCGACAGCCACAAGCTGGACGCCGTGAACGAGTGTCTGGAGCTGCTCGATCTGTCTCCCATCGCCGACAAGATCATCCGAGGTAGTTCCATGGAGCAGCTGAAGCGCTTGACGATCGGCGTGGAGTTGGCTGCGCAACCGAGTGTACTCTTCTTGGATGAGCCGACCAGTGGTCTGGACGCGCGTGCAGCCAAACACATCATGGACGGCGTACGCAAGGTGGCGGACACGGGTCGCACCGTCGTGTGCACGATCCATCAGCCGTCGTTCGAGGTCTTCCAGGTGTTCGACAACTTGTTGCTGCTGAAGCGTGGCGGCGAGACGGTATTCTTTGGCGATCTCAAGGACGATGCTCGCGAGATGATTTCGTACTTTGAGTCGATCGAGGGTGTGCCGAAGCTTCGTGACGGGTACAATCCTGCTGCGTGGATGTTGGACGTGATTGGTGCTGGTGTGAGTGGTGGTGGTGGTGACGAGAGTGGTAGCAGCGGCAGGGGAAGCGGCAGTGACTCGGACAACGGTGATGTTTCCTCCTCGAAGATCGACTTTGTCGGTTTGTTTGAGCGTAGCTCTTTGAAAGCACGTTTGAAGTCCGACTTGAAACGTGAAGGCGTGACGATTCCATCTGATTCGCTGCCTCCATTGGAGTTCGACTCAAAACGAGCTGCCAGCAATACGACTCAGCTGAGATTTCTGCTGCAGCGCTTCTTCCGATCGTACTGGCGCAACCCCGAGCACAACATTACTCGATTCATTGTCTCGATTGTGACAACTATCATTTTTGCTGTCCTCTTTGCTGGTGCAGAGTACCAGACGTATCAGGGTGTCAATTCAGGCGTTGGTATGCTTTTTATGACGATCATCTTCGTCGGAGTTGTGAATTTGGTGAGCATTCGACCTGTGACTTTCAACGGCCGTGCAGCTTTCTACCGCGAGCGTGACTCGCAGACATACAACGCTTTCTGGTACTTCGTATCCCTCATAGTCGTTGAGGTACCGTATGCGATGTTTAGCTCGCTGTTGTTCACGTCGATTTTCTTTCCGTCGGTTGGATTCTCGGGAGTCTACGAGTTCTTCGTATTCTGGGTATTCTACACCATTACCATCCTGCTTCACGCACACCTCGGGCAACTTTTGGTGTTTGCTTTGCCCAGCTTGGAAGCGGCTGCAGGGGTTGGAATGATGTGCCTATCGATTATTATGGTTCATATGGGTTTCAATCCCCCTGGGTCTGCATTTCCGTTAGTCTACAGTTGGATCTACCACGCGCTGCCACAGAAGTACGTGCTAGCTGTACTCTCGGCTGTTATCTTTTGCGACTGCCCGGCCGACATCAACAGCGACAACCTCGGGTGCCATCCACTGCAGAATGCACCGCCGACACTTCCACCAGGGGTGACCATCAAGCAGTACGTGGAAAGTGTGTTTCTCATGAAGCACAATGAGATCTGGCTGGGTACAGGTGTTGACCTCGGGTACCTCGTGCTCTTCCCGCTGCTCATTTTGCTTTCAATGCGCTTCATCCGCCACCAAACGAAGTAAATTGTGTCCCAAACGTACGTGTAGCTCATCATATAAAGAAATACATGATAATGCTTGTTCTTCATCGGTGTGCTTTCCTTTCTTCACCGTCAGCCTCGGCTTTCTGGCATTTTCTTACCAGTGGATTGGTGCGCCATCAAATTTGCGGCGTTTGTGGGGCAGCTGCTGGTACAGTTCTCTAAGATCAAGCTCGCGGGCGCCATACCTGCACATGAAAATGTTCACTCCTTCGAGTGACTCAAGAAGAACGACGCAAGGCAGGCTTCATTACCTTCGCAGGCATCGATGAAGAACACAATAATCAAGTAATTTGCCCTCCGATTTCATAGTGTACTTTGCAACCCACAACTCCTTCTCTACTCAGTATTGAGCTCCATGGCTGCCGCATCATCAACCGCAATGTTGTCCATCAACGTCTCATTGAGACGACCACCGAGATCAGCAATGCGCTTTGGGATGCCTAGAGTCGCGAGCAACGCAGGGTGCGACGCGATGAGTTCCATCTTGTCGGTCGAATTGGCTGCGCGTGAGCGCTTCAGTTCATCGATGCGAATTGGTCGGCTCACTAGACTCACGAGCATTTTTGTTGACGCCTTGGCATTAAAGCGCTGCAGCGGGTACACGCGCTCGCCGTGACCTGCAACGGCGCCGTCGGTGCTGATGGAGCTCCGCGCAGTCAGCACAATCTTCAGACACGCATTGTTGGTCAACAAATCCGACAGAAACGAGCGGAACCGATCGCGTCGAGCGTCGCGCAACAGGTAATCACAACCGTCAAGTACCAACAGCATTTGTTGGGCGTTGAACTCGATGCGCTGCTTATGCTTGCGCAGATGGTCCGACACGATAGTTTCTAGGCGGCTCAACACGCGGCCCATCACGGCACCAATGTTGATGTGGCGTCGCGCCATGTCTGCTTGTTTGTCCACCTCTTCCTGCGCCAATCTCGCCACTGATACGAACTTTACACCGCCTTCGGAAGTAATGCGTGGTCCAACATAGTTTGCGACAGCGTGAGCAACTGCTGTTTTGCCGATACCTTCTTCGCCCGTCACCGTCACGAGTCGAGTGATGCGATTCTGCGTCAACATGAGCGATAGACAGATTCGGTACACCTCAGTTGCTCGATTGCAAAAGCCCTGGCAGATAGCAGGCAGGTCGTCGAACCAAAGCTTCGGGTACCGCTTGGGCTTGAACGCTCCGAGGTCGACAGTGTTCTGCGCTTCGACAGCAGCAAGAGGGAAGATGATCTCAGAGTGGTCGCCGTCTTCGGGGAGCAGCAAAAATTTCTCAGCAACAGCAGTCGGACCGCGAATGTTTGGCGACTTTGCCACAGACTGCTGTGCGATTCTAAAGCTTGCACCGACAGATTTGCCGGTTGCGAGTGCCAAGTAAAACGAGCGCGTGAACTCAATCGCCGCGTAGTCTTCGATCTTCTGATTCGTCTTGACACCAATCACGTGCGGAATCCCACACGCTACAAATGCGTACGCGAGCGGTGCAGACGAGCAGGCCGACACAAACGCAAGTCGAAGCGGTGATTCCCCACCAGTGCCGCCGGCTGTGAACAGCTCCTGGAGGCTATTGTGGGGAATCGGATGTACTAGACCCATGCCGTCTTCAAAGTACAGATGCTTCTCATCACCGTGCCCCGAAAAGTGAAGTGCACGGCATCCAATTGTCACCATGGTTCGAAAGTTCTCCGTGTTGGCGAACTTGGCACACACGCTAATCTGACGTGGGCAATAGAAAACCTTTTTACCGATGACTTTCGTGCCGCCCACAGCTTCTGTTTCGTCGTCCGCTTGGCGCTTGGCATACTTGGAAGCTTCAATGAGACTCTGTTGAAGGATCGAGTACTCTCGCTTGACGTCTAGCTCGGCAATCGGGTGGTACTTTCCTTCAATATCCTTCCCCACAAGAGGTGCAGAGAATAGCACGCCTAGTGTGTACTCCTGGAAGTTGCGTCCGACCTGGGAGCGTTCCTGAGACTCTGGGGGCAAGCTGATGCGGTTCGAAGGCGACTTGGCGTCGCGGCTTGGTGCGTCTTGAATCTCTGCACCACGAACATGCGGGTCTTCGACGACATATCCCAGCAGCACACTTCCTTGAGTCGACGAGAGTAGAGTGATCTTCTGTCCGTCTTGCAGCTTGTACTTCTTGTTCTTGTCGATCATGACGCCGTTAATCCGCGTACCGTTCGTGCTCTTGTCCATGATGTACACGGCGTAGTGTTGGGTGCTCGGGTCCAGCGAGACCTCGATGGTGCAGTGGTGTCGGCTGAGCTTGATCGGGTCAATCCCCGACGTCTTCTTGTCAAAAATGTTGACATAGCTGTCTCGTCCTAGCGTCAATCTCGGGCTCACGAGCTGCATCTCGATGCGGTAGAGCCCCTGCTTGATGAGCGCGTTCTTCTGGAACGCCGTGAGGGTGCGCTCCACGTCGGGGTGGAGCACGAGCCGGATGACGCACATGCTCGGGCTCTCCTCCATCGTCTGCGTGCACTCCTGCGTGTTCTGCTGCGAGATGGACAGCACCTCCATGAGGTTCTGCGAGCTCTCTCGAAGCGCCTCGTACTGCTCCTCCCTCATCATGGCCAGCTCGTCGGCCTCTCTCGCTCCTCCTCCTCCTCCTCCTCCTCCTCCATTCCTCGCGCCAAGCAGCGAGAACCTGTCCGCTTGCCCCGCGCTCCCTCCAAACTGCGCGAGCTGCAGCGTCTCAAACGGCGCGGCCGTGCGCGAGCGCTTCAGGACCCTCGCGCCGAGGTCGTGGAACTCTGGCTCCTGCTCCGGATCCCTCGCCGAGCCCCTCGCCCCGCCGAGCGCAGCCGCCAGCGACGGCGAGTACGCCGCCGACGCCGAGAAGAGCGGCAGCCCCAGCAGCGAGGGCGAGTCGAGCGCCCCGTCCAGCTTCTTGACCGACGGCGACAGGCCGCTACTTGCGCCGCCGAGTCCTGTAGGCATCCGCCGCTTGCGCAGCTGCGAGGCGTCGGCCGGCGCGTCCAGGCGCGGGCGCAGCAGCCCCGCGGGCGCGCCGACGTCCGCGAGGGAGAGCCCCAGGCCCGCGAGCGGCGCGCGCTCGTCCGCCATGCGCCTTGTAGTAGCAAGTACTTGCGTCGAGTATATATGTATGGGAATGGGGTTTCCTTTTTTTTTTTTCTTCGGAAAGGACGGGAGGAGATATTTTTGACCAATGGGAGGAGGAGGGAGAGCGGAGGGACGCGTGCGATTGGATGAAAAGAGGGACGGGGAATCTTGCGTTGACTTGAGGTTTGTAGGAACGCAAAGAGGCGCCGGGAGGAATGGATGGGGTTTTGGACCAATCAGAGAGGAGTTGCTCTTGACCTTACATTCTTCAAGATGAAGGAGGCGAGAGCCGCAGGCGAAAAGTGTAGCCATGTGGGTAGCCATGAGGGATGGCTTCAACGTCCCCACGACCTACCGATATGATATCCTTCTCGTCGCGTCGTGGTGACGCGCATCAGCGCAGCAAGGACGATGCACGGCAGCGAGGACCAAACACGGCAGACGAGTCGAACGGCCCAAAGTGCATCGAGCGATCGCCCTCGACCGAAATGTGCTTGCTGAGCCCCGGATGGAGCAGGAGCGCGGCCGTGTTGCTGCCCACGCGCATGGATCGCCCATTTTCGAAAACTGTCCGTAGGACAGCTCATAGTTGTTCGACTGCTCGAACGATCTGCCCCGTTATCCTCCTTGCTTTGATGTTCATACTAGACACCTTGACACAGCGGAATGCTGCGCAAGAGAACTCCCTACAAGCGATGCTCGCTTTCAACCACATCGGCATGATACTCTACACATGTGAACACCCTCACCGAAGCCGGTCATGAGACTCACTCGCTTCAAGTCTTGCACGTAGAAAGCGCCGCCAGACTCTGCTGTTGCAACTGGCCGTGCGGTTGCTGCTCCAGCATCTCCACCATGTGCCGCAAACTCTACTGCTATTGCAGTGAGCTCAGCGGTAACAGCGCGTATATCTGTTGTATCTGCAGTCTTCCACCGTCACCTCCATCTACTACACGACTCAGAGCTTCCTCCTTGTCTTCCACTCGCTCTGCACGTCACTACTTCTCCCTCTCCTCGTCGACCGTCGTCAAAGTACCGCGCATTGTCATCGGCGGGAAGTGCACCGAATTACCCAAAGTATTCGCCGTGTCGGTTCATCGTGCACCAGCGCCTGTGCTCCGAGTATCGCTCAACTCGTGTGCCATACCTCTTGAGCCTCCCGAAGCAACACGACGGCGCCGACGGAGCTGCTGTTGAGCCGAGCGCCTTCCCCGTTGCTCCATTGGCCACGTGCAGTTCATACTTGGCCAGCCACCGCGCCGAGAACTTTGCGTGCGCGGCTGCACCGGCATATGAGCAAAAGCTGGCGGCTACTGTGGTCCCTTACAGAATTGATGATAAATGCAGGCTGGACCTGAATTCAAAGCTGCTGCCGACAGGTTCGCAAATCATCACCTGCCCAGCAGCCTCGACAAGATTTTCTCCGTCACGTTCTTTCGCGCTCCTCTCGCGCTCACCCACGAATTTCCTCCGGGGACTCATCCACCGCGATGACCGCATTTGCGCAACTGCCGGCAATCATTCGCTTGCTTCAAAACTATTCCATGGCAGCATCAAGGCACTGCATCCATGAGCTATTCCATCGCCATTTATTCACAGCTCGATGACAAGAGCAAAGGACGTGATCGGCTAAAAAGGACAGACTTGACAGCACAATCAGAGATGCCTGCGTTGGTGTCGTCGATCGCACATAGTCAAAGCAGCACGATTGCAATGTATCCAAAAGTATCAGCAGCTGACGCAGCATGACTACAAATCATTTCGCCACCGACCCATTGCGTCGATAGTCCGACAGCTCCACGTGTCATGAGAGCTCGAATGATTCTCAGCCCGTCACATCGCGCGACCTGCAGCACTTTGCCAAGACCCTCTAGCACTGACGACCGGACTCAGATAGATTTGCACGCAGTCTATCCATTGGCCCCATATCTCTTTTTGATCCGACATGAGGAGCAGTCATCACCAAGACCGTAGGCTATACGAGCGTCGCTTTCATCACAGATGACGGAGCAGGAGTCCCAGCTGAGCTCGGGGATTCTCTACCTCTCTGATGATCCCCGGAGAGGATGTTCCCGTCGAATATTTCGTGGCGGTGGTGGTGTCAATTATCCTGCGCGAGGCAAAAGGTGTCCTCCACGATGGGCAAGAGTAGCACGAACTGCCAGATTCGGGGCTCGGCGGGCTTTGCAATTCAGTTTCAGGGATTCCTTTGCGGTACCAACAGCACTTTGACGTGTCCAAGTGGGAAAAATCAAGGCAAAGATCACAAAACTCATATCTGAGTGCGAAAGCCCGTCACATCGTCACATATGAGCAGCTCCCGGTCCATTCAAAACCCAAGACATCTGTGCAGTCATGGCTTCAAGTTGCCATCTGACTGGCAAATCACTCGGTGCAAGTGCTCTCCAGATCACTAACGGTACACGTGCTCTCCAGATCACCAGAAGCTTTTGCTAGCCATTATATCCGACCCATTGGACTCACCAGGCCATTCTTTCGCATCTGCCCGCGCTCATTCTCCATTCCTCCGCCTCCGGCACAGACCTCAAAGGCGTCGAACGGGCTGCAAGCCATGACGACGCTCGCCATGATGGCGCTCGGCCCCAAGCGCGTGCACGAGTACGTGGCTGGCAAGCTGGCGCCGTCCATGGAGGACGGCTTCGCTCCGTTTGAGGTGGGAGTCGCCAACCTTTCGGTCTCGGCCGATGTCCCGGTCACCTCCTCTCGCGACGCCCACAGCATTCCAACTGTGGCTGGACAATTCCGCAAGACTCTTGCCAAGTTGACGCCGGGATCAAACCGAAAGAAAATGGGTGTCAAGCCAATTCTGGCTGGCGTGACTGCTACGTTCGAGCCGGGCACCATGACGCTCGTGCTCGGACAGCCTGGATCGGGCAAATCGACGCTGCTCCAAGTGCTTAGCGGGCGGTTTCCAACAGGCAAGAACGTTCATGTTGGCGGTGAAATCGTCTACAATGGAATTCCACAGAGCGAGATGCTCGACAAGCTGCCGAATCTTGTGAGCTATGCGCCACAGCGAGACAAGCACTTCCCGTCGCTCACGGTTCGCGAGACCCTTGAGTTCGCGCACGCCTGCTGCGGTGGAGACCTAGACAAGCTCGCAACAGACCGCCTCACTCAAGGCACGTCAGCGGAGAATATCGCCGCTCGCAAGGTCTCCAAAGTTTTCCACGGGCACTACCCGGACATTGTGCTGCAGCAGCTCGGGCTGGATGTGTGCCAGGACACCATCATTGGTGATGCCATGGTTCGCGGTGTGTCGGGAGGAGAGCGGAAGCGAGTGACCATGGGCGAGATGCTGTTTGGCGACAAGCGCGCCGACTTCTTTGACGAGATTTCGACTGGACTTGACAGTGCTGCGACGTTCGACATCGTGTCCGCGCAGCGATCCATCACCAAGGTCTTCAACAAGACCACAGTCATGGCGCTACTGCAACCCGCCCCAGAGGTCCTCGAGCTCTTTGACAACGTGCTGCTCCTACACCAAGGCCATCTGATCTACCACGGCCCAGTCTCGGGTGTCGAAGATTACTTCGCTCGCATGGGCTACGTCCGGCCGACGCACCGTGACCTCGCTGACTTCCTCCTCGACATCGGTGACGATTCTACCGGTCTGCAATCCTCTCGTGAACTTGCAAACACATTTACTAATGCCACAGCTTTCACCGAGAAGAAGACCCTGGAGTCGGGTTCGATGACATCAATCAAGCATGAGCTCCTAGAGATCGGCCATTCTTCAGCAATAAAGATGTCGCCAACTTTCCACCAGTCGTTTGCTGCCAGCACACGAACTGTGCTAGCTCGGCAGTTCACTCTACTCGGTCGCAACCGGGCCTTCATGCGCAGTCGAGCTGCTATGACGATGCTTATGGGTCTTCTCTACGGCTCAATATACTACAAGTTCGACCCGCAAGACACACAAGTCGTGATGGGCGTGACATTCGCGACTGCCCTCTTCCTCGCGCTCGGACAGACCTCCCAAATCGCAGCCATCATGGACGCTCGCGCAATCTTCTACAAGCACCGACGCGCCAACTTCTTCCGCACGACGAGCTACGTACTCGCGACGTCTGTTTGCCAGGTGCCACTTGTGATCATTGAGAGTCTCATCTTCGGCTCGCTCGTCTACTGGTTGTGTGGATTCGTGGCCACAGTGACGAGCTTCTGTGTGTACCTGCTGCTACTCGTGATCACTAGTCTCGCTTTTGCCAACTGGTTCTTCTTCGTCACTTGTGCCTCACCGAATCTGCACGTTGCCAAGCCGCTCGCACTGCTCTCGTTGCTCGTTTTCATCTTGTTTGCGGGCTTCATCGTTCCAAGAGGCCAGCTCCCAGACTACCTTGTGTGGGTCTACTGGATCAACCCTCTTGCCTGGGCAGTTCGCAGTCTTGCCGTGGCTCAGTACCGCGCAGACGAATTTGATACGTGTGTCTACGGTGGAGTCGACTATTGCACGGCGTACGGCATGAAAATGGGTGAATACGCACTCAGCACATTCGACGTTCCGTCCGACAAGTCCTGGATCATGCTCGGAGTAGCTTTCATGGCATGCACATACGTGTTCTTCCTGGTTCTTGGGTGCCTTGTTCTCGAGCACAAGCGATTCGAAGCCCCTGAAAACGTGACGGTAGTACAGGACGACTTGGAGAGTGAACATTTTGCTGACACCACTGACGGGGGTCAATTCTTCGTCATTCGCACGAAGTCTAGGGTACGCATGAAAGCTAGCTCGGCAGCATCCAGCACCGTTTCACAGACAGACCAATTCAGCTTACTAGAGACGCCAACTCGCAAGAGCTCATCTCAAGCTTCAAACGCTATCGCCCTCGACATTACCAACAACTCCCACCACGTCGTCCAACCCGTCACCGTCGCGTTCACAGACCTATGGTACTCCGTCCCCGACCCTATGAAGCCCAAACAGTCCATCGACCTCCTCAAGGGAGTCAGCGGATACGCACTCCCGAAAACCATCACAGCACTCATGGGATCGTCCGGAGCCGGGAAAACCACCCTCATGGACGTCATCGCCGGACGCAAGACCGGAGGCAAGATCCAGGGACAAATACTACTCAACGGGTACCCCGCCACGGATCTCGCCATCCGACGATGCACGGGATACTGTGAGCAGATGGACGTGCATTCGGATGCAGCGACGTTCCGAGAGGCACTGACATTCAGCGCGTTCTTGCGTCAAGGCGCCGACGTCCCCGACAGCCACAAGCTGGACGCCGTGAACGAGTGTCTGGAGCTGCTCGATCTGTCTCCCATCGCCGACAAGATCATCCGAGGTAGTTCCATGGAGCAGCTGAAACGCTTGACGATCGGCGTGGAGTTGGCTGCGCAACCGAGTGTACTCTTCTTGGATGAGCCGACCAGTGGTCTGGACGCGCGTGCAGCCAAACACATCATGGACGGCGTACGCAAGGTGGCGGACACGGGTCGCACCGTCGTGTGCACGATCCATCAGCCGTCGTTCGAGGTCTTCCAGGTGTTCGACAACTTGTTGCTGCTGAAGCGTGGCGGCGAGACGGTGTTCTTCGGCGATCTCAAGGACGATGCTCGCGAGATGATTTCGTACTTTGAGTCGATCGAGGGTGTGCCGAAGCTTCGTGACGGGTACAATCCTGCCGCGTGGATGTTGGACGTGATTGGTGCTGGTGTGTGTGGTGGTGGCGATGAGGGGAATAGCAACACCAATAATGATGGTGTAGCTGCTGTGACGGCCGACTTTGTCGCTGAGTTTGATCAGAGTGAGTTCAAGCAAAGGCTGATATCGGCGTTGAACCGCGAAGGAGTTTCGTCACCGTCTCCACTAGTGCCTGCGGTTGAGTTTGAATCGAAGCGGGCTGCGAGCAATACCACACAAATGAAGCTTGTGATGCAGCGCTTCTTCCGATCGTACTGGCGCACACCGTCGTACAATTATACGCGGATGCTCATCAACGTGATGACGGCACTATTGTTCGGACTTGTCAGCCTTGGGTCGGATTACAACACATACCAGGGTGCCAACTCGGGTCTTGGAATGCTGTACCTCACCACCATGTTTATCGGTATTAGCGCGTACACGGGAGCGTTGCCGATTACGTGCCAAGAGCGCGAGTCATTCTACCGCGAGCGTGCCTCGCAAACGTACAACGCACTTTGGTACCTTGTCGCCGCGTCAGTTGTGGAGATCCCTTACGTACTGGCCACCACGCTACTCTTCACGGCCGTCTTCGTACCCATGGCAGGTTTTGCCACAAGCGTCTCGGTATTCTTCTTCTACTGGCTCAACATTGCGCTCCTTGTACTTCTTCAAATCTACGTCTCGCAGTGTATGTGCTACCTGCTGCCGTCAATTGAAGTCGCAAGTATCGCTGGTATCCTGTACAGCAGCGTCTGCTTCATGTTCATGGGCTTTAATCCGCCTGGTGACTCGATCCCAAGTGGTTACAAGTGGCTCTATCACATCACGCCGCAAAAGTACACACTAGCTGCTCTCTCGGCCGCCATCTTCGGTGACTGCGATGGGAACAGCACCGACTCTTCAGCGTTGGGCTGTCAAGTGCTAGCCGACGCACCGCCTTCACTTCCCCAGGGAATCACGATCAAGGGATACGTCGAGAACGTTTTCTTGATGCGCTACGATGATATGTGGAGCAATGTCTGTATCATGCTGATCTTCATCGCAGTCTTTCGGCTGTTTTCGCTTGTGGCCTTGCGCTTCGTCAACCACCAAAAGCGGTAAATGCTCGCAAAGGCTCCAAAAGTTATCAAATTATTAAAACATCTTGTGCTTCTCGTCTTGTACCCATGGAGGTTCTATCTGGATGTGCATTTCTGCCATAGACGTTTTGGCAATCTCAGAACCTACTCAGTGCTGCATTCATCACCCTGCATATCATTTGGTTCGATTGAACCGTCTATGACGTGGAGTGCATGATTTTTGAGCAACCGCCAGTAACATATCACGAGAATCCGGCTCGGGTTCTATATCATCGACGCGGACCAACTTACCAGGATCCATACCATGACAATCAGACGTACGCGTTCGTGAAGGTACTTCATCACTTGTCAATCTGCGCAGAAGCCAACACAAGGAGTACCATCAGCAATAACCAAAACCGGCCAAGCGCTCAAACACAAGCTGGCTACAGCTCCACCAAAGCAACACCAATTGCCCCTAATACGATGACTGAGCATGAACAAGCTGGAAGATTATCTGGCCTCCATGTCCGATACTCCAACCTCAGTATCACAGCTGAGGTTGTAGTCTCAGCTGAAGACGGAACATCGACTAGCCAGCTTCCAACCCTGCCCCGTGCGCTCAAGAAGAAATTTGCAGGGCCAAAGAAACACGTGGTGACCAAAGAAATCCTCAAGAATGTATCGGGCGTCTTCGAACCGGGCACAATGACGCTCATTCTCGGTCAGCCTGGATCCGGCAAGTCAACTCTACTCAAGGTACTCGCAGGACGCTTCCCAGTCTCGAAGGGTGTCAAAGTTGAGGGAGATATCACCTACAGCGGAGCTGAACAGGCATTGATTCTAAGGAAACTCCCCCAGTATGCAGCCTACGCAACGCAACAAGACACACACTTTCCACTGCTCACCGTTCGCGAGACGCTCGAGATCGCTCACGCATTTGGTGGAGGCCGCTCGAAAATTGCTTTCAAGAAACAGTCAGAAGGCTCTTCTGATGGTCTCTTGACGGACGACCCAGATTCTGTAATCCGCCAGCTTGGACTCGAAGGATGTCAAGATACGATTGTCGGAAACGTGATGGTTCGTGGTGTGTCTGGCGGCGAGCGCAAACGCGTCACAGTCGGTGAGATGCTCTTCGGAGACAAGTGTATCTTACTCATGGACGAAATCACCAACGGCCTCGACAGTGCAGCTGCATTTGACATCATATCCGCTCAGCGCAAGGTCGCCAAGGCACGTCGGAAGACCGTTGTGATGGCACTGCTTCAACCATCTCCTGAGATCTTCCAATTATTCGACAATGTACTTCTGCTGAATGACGGAGAGGTCATGTACCACGGCCCAACCGACCAAGTGCTTCAACATTTTGACAGCATCGGCTACACTTGTCCGGCTCATCGGGACACTGCTGACTTTCTTGTGGACCTCGGCACGCGCAAGCAATTTCAGTACTTGGAATCGTCCGCGAGAGCGAAAACGTTGAGCGTCCCAACCACCCCAGCAGAATATGCAGACGCATTTACTGTATCTCAAGTCAACCTGTTGATGCTAGAGAAGATGAACTCACCGCTTTCCTCATCTGAGAGATTTGAGAATCAGATTGAACTTACATCTCTTCCTGAGTTCCATCAATCATTTTGGGAAAGCACCAAAACGTTACTAGGGCAGCAGTCAAAGATTGTTTTCCGCAACCGAGCGTACATACTGACACGAGCAATTACTGTTCTTATCGTGGGACTGCTCTACGGATCGCTCTATTACCAGTTCGATCCGACTGAAGTTCAAGTAGTCTACGGTGTTACGTTTATCACTGCGGCTTTCCTCGCTATCGGACACTCAAACGAGAGTCCAGTGTTCCTTGCTGCGCGAAAAGTCTTCTACAAGCAACGTGGCGCCAACTTTTTTCACACCTCTTCATATCTCGTCGCAAATCAAATCTGCCAGCTACCCCTTGCGATTTTCGAGACTGTGGTGTGTGGTGCACTCATCTACTGGATGTGTGGCTACGTGCCTGTTGCTGGAAGCTTTTTGCTGTTCGAGGCATTCTTGTTCCTTGCCAATCTGGCATTTGCGTCCTGGTTCTTCTTCGTGGCGTCGGCATCACCAAATGTGGAGGTTGCTGAGCCGATGGGTATGCTTTCGAACTTGTTTTACATCATTTTCGGTGGCTTCGTGGTTACCAAGGGCCACATTCCAGTCTACCTCGTCTGGCTGTACTGGGCGAATCCGATTGCATGGGTCTTTCGCGGAATGGGGGTGCTTCAGATGCGCCATGAGTCGATCGATGTGTGTGTCTACAACGGGATTGACTACTGCTCAATGCATGGCACGACTATGGGCGAGTACCTCCTCTCCTCATACGGTATTCCGTCCGACAAGATTTGGATTTGGGCTGGGCTTGCATACCTTGTGGTTGCATACGTCGGATTCATGACTTTAACGTATTTCGCGCTGGAATATCGACGTTTTGAAGGTCCAGAGCATGTCCACTTCGAGAGCTCGACTCACGATACTGCAAAAAGTGAAGTTGAAGCTAGTCTCACCAGTAGCGATGTCCACGAATTTCATCGACTGCAGACTCCAAAGTATGAAACAGGCTCGCGTGCATCTAACGCTATCGCCCTCGACATTACCAACAACTCCCACCACGTCGTCCAACCCGTCACCGTCGCGTTCACAGACCTATGGTACTCCGTCCCCGACCCTATGAAGCCCAAACAGTCCATCGACCTCCTCAAGGGAGTCAGCGGATACGCACTCCCGAAAACCATCACAGCACTCATGGGATCGTCCGGAGCCGGGAAAACCACCCTCATGGACGTCATCGCCGGACGCAAGACCGGAGGCAAGATCCAGGGACAAATACTACTCAACGGGTACCCCGCCACGGATCTCGCCATCCGACGATGCACGGGATACTGTGAGCAGATGGACGTGCATTCGGATGCAGCGACGTTCCGAGAGGCACTGACATTCAGCGCGTTCTTGCGTCAAGGCGCCGACGTCCCCGACAGCCACAAGCTGGACGCCGTGAACGAGTGTCTGGAGCTGCTCGATCTGTCTCCCATCGCCGACAAGATCATCCGAGGTAGTTCCATGGAGCAGCTGAAACGCTTGACGATCGGCGTGGAGTTGGCTGCGCAACCGAGTGTACTCTTCTTGGATGAGCCGACCAGTGGTCTGGACGCGCGTGCAGCCAAACACATCATGGACGGCGTACGCAAGGTGGCGGACACGGGTCGCACCGTCGTGTGCACGATCCATCAGCCGTCGTTCGAGGTCTTCCAGGTGTTCGACAACTTGTTGCTGCTGAAGCGTGGCGGCGAGACGGTGTTCTTCGGCGATCTCAAGGACGATGCTCGCGAGATGATTTCGTACTTTGAGTCGATCGAGGGTGTGCCGAAGCTTCGTGACGGGTACAATCCTGCTGCGTGGATGTTGGACGTGATTGGTGCTGGTGTGGGTGGTAGTGGTGACGACAGTGGCGGCAGCGTCAGCGGCAGCGGCAGCGGCAGTGACTCGGACAACGGTGATGTTTCCTCCTCGAAGATCGACTTTGTCGGTTTGTTTGAGCGTAGCTCTTTGAAGGCACGTTTGAAGTCCGACTTGAGTCGTGAAGGCGTGACGATTCCATCTGATTCGCTGCCTCCATTGGAGTTCGCCTCAAAACGAGCTGCCAGCAATACGACTCAGCTGAGATTTCTGCTGCAACGCTTCTTCCGATCGTACTGGCGCAACCCAGACTACAACATTACTCGATTTGTGGTGTCGATCGCGATGGCGGTGATTTTTGGTGTGTTATTTGCTGGGTCGGAGTACGAGACGTTCCAGGGTGTCAACTCGGGGATTGGCACTGGGTACCTGGCTATCATATTCTTGGGTGCCGCGGCCTTTGTTGCCGTGATACCTGTGACACTCGCAGATCGTGCAGCTTTCTACCGTGAGCGAGACTCGCAGACATACAACGCTTTCTGGTACTTCGTGTCCCTCATGGTCGTGGAGCTGCCGTACGTGTTCATGAGTGCGCTACTGTTCGTGGCGATCTTCTTCCCGTCGTTGGGCTTCTCCGGCGTCTATGAGTTCTTCATCTTCTGGTTCTTCTATGGATTGGCAGTTCTCATGCAGGTTCACCTTGGGCAGCTTTTGGCGTTTGTCATGCCTAGCGTCGAGGCTGCTGCAGGAGCCGGGATGCTTTGCCTGTCGATCATTATGGTCCACATGGGTTTCAATCCTCCAGGGTCGGCGCTGCCATCAGTGTACAAGCTGATCTATTACGTCACGCCTCAAAAATATGTGCTTGCAGTTACAGCGGCAGTCATCTTTTCCAACTGTCCCGACGCAGGTGACAGCGACAACCTCGGGTGTCGTACACTTCAGAACGCTCCTCCTACGCTGCCAGTGGGAATTACGATCAAGCAGTACGTGGAGAGTGTGTTTGTGATGAAGTACGACGAGATATTGCTGGGCACAGGAGTGGTGTTGGGCTATGTGGTGCTGATGCCGCTGCTGATCCTGCTCTCGATGCGTTTCATGCGCCACCAGGTGAAATAATTATAAAAGGAGGAGTTATATATCTGTGGATTGTTTTATTAGCTTGTGCTTATCATCTTCTCAAACCGAGCTTATGAATTACGTTGCGTCTTCATCGAAAAGACCAGAAACATCGACAAGATTCTCTTCGTGCTGAGTCCACAGACAGTTGAACTTGGGGTGCAAAATTTGTTTGATAGAGGGGAGAGTGACTCCATACATCGCCAAAAGCGGGCGACAAACAGCCGCAGGAGGTAGGGTCAACAGGCGGAGTTTGGGATGCCCAACAAGTGGCTCCACATTGACGACTCGTGTTTCTCCGAGATCGAGTTCTTCCAGCACTAGAAGGCCCTGCAGGGGAGTGATGTCGTGCACGCGTGTACTTTCGAGATTCAGGCGCCTAAGATTTTTCATGCCTGATAGAGAAGATAAGTCTGCAATAGCTTGCCCAGCTAGATACAAATCTTCCATTTCCTCAAGATGCTCGAGGAACCAAAATGGATTGATAGTAGTCGGGACTTGGTCGGGCTCAGTTGGATCGTCATCCTTTATCAGGCACTTGCCAACAATTGTCAGAGTTTTGAGTGCCTTAAGTTGCGCAATGGGTGCAAAGTACTCGGCGGCTTCAGACGCCGAATACCTCTCGTTTGGTCCAGTCGTGCGGAGAAGATGAAGGTCCAAATGCGTCAACTGCGGGGCGTGCTTGGCGACATTCTCGAGGTTGCAGACGCCTGCATATCTCAAAGTTTCGAGATTGGGAACACATCCTAGCGCAGCTGTTGCGTCTTCTTCTCCAGAAGCTTCGAAGCAGTGTAGACTCAGCTCGCGAATGTGTAGTAGTGGGATCTGCTGTGTCAAGTACACAGCACCCATCAGCGAGTGCAGGTTCGGCATTCCGTGCAGTATTTGTGCCTCAACTGGTGGCAAAAGGTTGGCAAAGTACCCATTCTGGTTTAGCCGTTTTAGATTCGGCATATCACCAAGTGCAAGCCAATTTGAAGACTCGTCCATATCAAGTGATAGCGTTTCAAGTTGTCGAAGTGAGTTGAACCCCTCGACGTCATCAATGTCTAGCCCAATAATGTCGAGATGCTTGAGTTTCGTGAGCGTTCGGATCGGCTCAAAGCTAGTCAGGATATTGGAGCTTTGAACTTCCAGCTTTTCAAGATTAGTCAGCGATGCAAGTACGAAATCACTTGCAGATTTGCCCGGTGTAGTCTCGATAAGATCTTCGTCAATCTCGAGCTCTCGGGCATTCAATACTTTAAGCGTCGCTGCCAGCGGCCGAAGCCACTCAATGTCGCTCACCTGCTTTTCTGCGATATTCAGGTTTTCGAGAAGTGATAGACAGCGTAAAGGCTCGAGGTTTGACAGCTCTCTCGTCTGGCGCAGATTGAGCACCTTGAGCTTTGGGGTCCCTGAAACAAACTCAATGCTGGCAACCGCAGCACCCCAAAGATTGAGCTCTTCGAGCTCTGACATGCCTCCGATTATTGATAGGTCCGGTGCCAGCGAAAACGCGAGCTCGAGCTTGCTCAGCTGCGTCAGCGGCGCGAGCGTCTCGACGCTCTCAAAAAATGCGAAGCGCAAGTCCAAGTGCGTGACGCTGGGCGGGATTAGCTCCCCTGAGAGCTGCGTCTCATCGTGCTTGGCTCGGATCCGCACACGCTGTAGATGCGGGAATTGGGCGAGCAGCACCTCGAACGACGGATCCGCAACGCTCACGGACGTAACAGCGTCCCGAACGGAGAGCGTCGAGATCAGTTGCGCAGCATACGCAGACGACGGCGGCACGTCCCACGTCGCCGAGGCGAAGAACTGGCGCCTCAGAGAGCTCTGGACGCCTGCACGGCTCAACGCAAGGAGCTGCAGCTGGTCACGGCGAGGAAGCAGCGCCAGCAGGGCGCAGGCGGCAGCATCGGGCAGCTCGAGCAGCGCTGCGGAGGAGCTCATGATCGAATGGCTACGCTTCGCCCAGGTCATTCGATTGAGTAAACAAAATGTGACATGAATGAGAGTATTCGTCATCATATTGAAGTTGACGGAATGCATGTCTACGAACGAATGTCACCTACCTTCCTTGACTAGGTGGCGCACGAAACGCATCGAGAGCAGGATCAGCAGCGGCATCAGCACCACATAGCCCAACACCACTCCTGTGCCCAGCAATATCTCGTCGTACTTCATCACAAACACACTCTCCACGTACTGCTTGATCGTAATTCCCACTGGCAGCGTAGGAGGAGCGTTCTGAAGTGTACGACACCCGAGGTTGTCGCTGTCACCTGCGTCGGGACAGTTGGAAAAGATGACTGCCGCTGTAACTGCAAGCACATATTTTGAGGCGTGACGTAATAGATCAGCTTGTACACTGATGGCAGCGCCGACCCTGGAGGATTGAAACCCATGTGGACCATAATGATCGACAGGCAAAGCATCCCGGCTCCTGCAGCAGCCTCGACGCTAGGCATGACAAACGCCAAAAGCTGCCCAAGGTGAACCTGCATGAGAACTGCCAATCCATAGAAGAACCAGAAGATGAAGAACTCATAGACGCCGGAGAAGCCCAACGACGGGAAGAAGATCGCCACGAACAGTAGCGCACTCATGAACACGTACGGCAGCTCCACGACCATGAGGGACACGAAGTACCAGAAAGCGTTGTATGTCTGCGAGTCTCGCTCACGGTAGAAAGCTGCACGATCTGCGAGTGTCACAGGTATCACGGCAACAAAGGCCGCGGCACCCAAGAATATGATAGCCAGGTACCCAGTGCCAATCCCCGAGTTGACACCCTGGAACGTCTCGTACTCCGACCCAGCAAATAACACACCAAAAATCACCGCCATCGCGATCGACACCACAAATCGAGTAATGTTGTAGTCTGGGTTGCGCCAGTACGATCGGAAGAAGCGTTGCAGCAGAAATCTCAGCTGAGTCGTATTGCTGGCAGCTCGCTTCGAGGCGAACTCCAATGGAGGCAGCGAATCAGATGGAATCGTCACGCCTTCACGACTCAAGTCGGACTTCAAACGTGCCTTCAAAGAGCTACGCTCAAACAAACCGACAAAGTCGATCTTCGAGGAGGAAACATCACCGTTGTCCGAGTCACTGCCGCTGCCGCTGCCGCTGCCGCTGCCGCCACTGTCGTCACCACTACCACCCACACCAGCACCAATCACGTCCAACATCCACGCAGCAGGATTGTACCCGTCACGAAGCTTCGCCACACCCTCGATCGACTCAAAGTACGAAATCATCTCGCGAGCATCGTCCTTGAGATCGCCGAAGAACACCGTCTCGCCGCCACGCTTCAGCAGCAACAAGTTGTCGAACACCTGGAAGACCTCGAACGACGGCTGATGGATCGTGCACACGACGGTGCGACCCGTGTCCGCCACCTTGCGTACGCCGTCCATGATGTGTTTGGCTGCACGCGCGTCCAGACCACTGGTCGGCTCATCCAAGAAGAGTACACTCGGTTGCGCAGCCAACTCCACGCCGATCGTCAAGCGTTTCAGCTGCTCCATGGAACTACCTCGGATGATCTTGTCGGCGATGGGAGACAGATCGAGCAGCTCCAGACACTCGTTCACGGCGTCCAGCTTGTGGCTGTCGGGGACGTCGGCGCCTTGACGCAAGAACGCGCTGAATGTCAGTGCCTCTCGGAACGTCGCTGCATCCGAATGCACGTCCATCTGCTCACAGTATCCCGTGCATCGTCGGATGGCGAGATCCGTGGCGGGGTACCCGTTGAGTAGTATTTGTCCCTGGATCTTGCCTCCGGTCTTGCGTCCGGCGATGACGTCCATGAGGGTGGTTTTTCCAGCTCCGGACGATCCCATGAGTGCTGTGATGGTTTTCGGGACTTCTGCCATTTGAACGTGTTCACGCACTTTGAAGCCCCTGTATCAATGAGTAAAGGATGCCATGAGTCTAGAACTAGATCCGCGATTGATGCTGAGCCAATTATCCGTAGTTTTGATCGCATTGCTCCATGTTTCTTGATGCTGACACAAAAGGATCTGCTGTCGACTATAAGCAATCTAACGCGTTACACAAGGCTCAGCGCTGTTGAATCACAAAGCAGTCACAAAGCAGGTTACGACTATCGTAGTCGCTAATGCTACGATCGCCCTGCGATGTGCCGGTCATCGTTTTCCATGACACGAAGGACTGCATGACGCTCACTGTAGCAATTAGCAGTTAGTTTTTTGCTGGTGCCAAGTTTCAACGAGGAGACTGCTCCATTGTCATGTTGTGCGAGAGTCGGGTGCTGTTCCAGCGCTACTAATTCGCTTTGTGTTTGTTACCCAATCTTGAGCATAGACACGGATGACTAGGCCTGATCAAATTCAGCACACACCAAGAGGATCTTCTGCTCACCACCCCCAAAACCACGCTTGTGCGTGCCTAGGACAAGCCTCGCGGTCGTCTTGGGCAAACCGCCAGCTCAAACGGTTTGTTGAAGCTTGATCCATATTGCAATGATGTGATTGGCTAGTGAATAAAGGCAACTTTTGGACCATCATTCCTTTCTAGTTGAAGTAATTGCGTGTGGGTGTCCACGATCGTGCTGGTCCATGACTGGCAATCAAAGTGCACTGCAGTAGCTAGCATCCTGAACCAGAGGGTCAGACGGCAAGTATCAAGTGGGCACGACGAAGTGCAGTGCCACCGTGCATCTACATCTCCCTACACTTCGACTGCGTTTCGTGTGGCTTGGCAACACCAAGCACCACAACCAACCAACCGACTTGCTGTTTGTATGCGCTCTCCGGAACTGTTCATCGTGGATCAAAGAATCAAGTTCGAAATCATTCAAGTCGCAGCAAGCAACTGAAGCTGGCCCTGCTTGGGCATTGCATGCAGGCTGCGCGCACCGGCAGACGCGCAGTGGGATCTCAGAACGGAGCGTCCTTTAGGTACGAAGTGTATTCTGCCGACTGATCGGCCCAGCCTGTGTGCTTGAAGGACCCCGCACGGAAGCTGCATGGAAACGCTTCGAAGTCGCCATCGGTCGTACCGCCGTCATCCGATGGTGCAGCAAGTCGCGCAATTGGCGAAAACGCCGTGCACTCTATAGGACTCCCCTCGACAAGCCTTCGCACGATTTGCTGGTTCCTGCATGGCGAAGACGTGCACGACGGCATGGCTGGGTGGCGAGAGGGCTTGCCGTGGCCACTCATTGCGAACAGCACGGAGAGGAACGTCATTCCGACACTTCAGCTTTGCGATGAGTAGACAGGTACACGGTAGGTTGAAGCTCGCGCGACGCCCGTCTCCATCTGTCTCCGCTCCACTTGATTTATTTCGGCGCGTTGTGAAGGAATCAAGTGGCATACAATTCGCAAGATGTCTTGAAAAAGTACGGTACTTTTTACGCGACTGGAGCAATTTCTTTGCAAATCGAATTGCGACGGTGCCGAAAATGACAAAAAGATGCAAAAGGAGCGCCGACACGATTGACGGGGTATACAAAAGGCAAGATGCTTGGTTGCCGGCGGTGGTAAGTGGCGGTGATTAATGCGCGGGCTATGGGCTGGATCACCGGAGGGGATATGCGTCTTTGACGTGCGCATGACAGCGCTATTACCACCCCGTGACTGAGCGTCAAGGCATCATTCCGTGCCGTGGTGCCGGCGTTGGCGTTTGACGAGTACATGTTGGAAAGCGCAAACCAACGGAACATGCCGATCACGATGGTGCTCCTGTGGTAGCAACGAATTGACTGTGAGAACAGGTCGTTCTGAAGGCGTCCGACTCACACAGGCGCGCTGAGCCAGTCTCCACGTTTACCGACAAAAGTACGAGATATTTCGAAATACAGAGCAGCATTGTAAAATACAGTACACCGTGCACTGTTGCACCGGTTCTCACGAGTGCGTTTGGCTGTGCAGGGCCGCCGCGGGCCATCTCCTCTCCTCCTCGTGTATCAAGTGGCGCGCCCACGCCTGGATGGATCCCCCCGCACTCCATCATCCATCGGAGCTCACTTCGCCTCGCCGGAATTTTGTTCATGGCACTCGGCATGGTGAAATCGACCGACGTACATGTGTAGTAGACATCTGAGGGGAAAATGATGATGATGACAATGTGCTGCTGCTGCACGATGCGTCGAGAGCGGACACAGAGATCTGCATTTGCCGCCGTGCCGCCAGGTGTCTGCGTGGGCAGCCGGACGCGGAGACAGCGGCTCCTCCTTTTCTTTGCCGCGGGCCGGAGAAAAGAGCCAAGTTGAACCTACACTTTTGCGCGTGATGCGGGGCTGATGTCTCGGCAGGCGCACGCCGGCGACTCAGCTCGATCGATGGGTGGAGAGGTGCCGCCGCTGCCTCGATGACACCGCCGCGCATGCATCCACAACCGCTGCGTAGCCAGCAGCCGAGTAGTGCTGCTTCGAAACGATGAATCAAGTGACGAGCTCGCTCTATGAAAGCGAGCTCCAGCATCATACTCTCCTCGAGCACTGCTCTCTACCTGCCAGTTGGTGGTGAGGAGCGTCTCGCTCCATGACTCTGACATCGTAAGCCTCCAGACCGCGTAAGCCTGGAGGCTCCCACGGCTTACGACTGCGCTACCGCTCGGTCGGGGGTTTACGGTGATCAAGTGACTTGGGATCAACCGCCCGATCGCGTGTGAGTACAGTAGCAAGTGATGCACAGTGGCACTCGAAACGCGGTAACGCCTAGTCTTTCCTCCCGCAGCGCGAGCTTCAAGCAGTCACGTTGCCGCCAAGTTCAACCGCGTGGTTTGGTGTCGCACCACGGCGCTGTTTGTACCGTAGATTCCGCGCATTCTGACACCCCCGATGCCCGAATTAAGGAATCCGCGTCGACAAGCACGCGTCGGTCTCCTCTGGTCTCACCTGGGGCGCCACGACGGACTCGCCTCGAAGCCACTCGCCACGCAGGACTCGCGGGCCATTGATCCTCACAATTCAATTTGCTTCTCGTCGCTCAAGCCCCAGCTTCCCAGCTCCAACAAGCAGCAAGGATGGCCGCCGGCGTGATCGTCAACGTCGACAACGGCCCTGTGGACGACGTCCCGACCACGGGCAAGCGCACGTATGCCATCATCGTGTGCATCTTCACGGCCCTCGGCGGTCTCTTCTTCGGCTACGACCAGGGTGTGACCTCGGGCGTGCTCATCATGGACTCGTTCATCTACGACTACTGCGTCGGCTGGCACAACTTCACCTACGAGCAGTGCACGGCCTCGTCCTCGGACCTCCCGGCCGAGTGGACCGACTTCCAGGTCTGGTACAACATGGCCTACAACCTCGGCTGTCTCGCGGGCGCCTTCATTGGCGGCTTCGTCGCTGACAAGTTCGGCCGCCGCGCCACCATCTTCTGCGCTGGTATGCTCTTCTGCATCGGTACCTCGTGGGTCTGCTTCAACAAGTCGGGCGAGCACAACCTCATGTACATCGCGCGTATCGTGCAGGGCTTCGGTGTCGGCAACTCGTCCTTCTCGGCTCCCATCTACGGTGCTGAGGCTGCTCCCAAGGAGCTCCGTGGTTTCCTCTCGGGCTTCATGCAGATGACGGTCGTCATTGGCCTCTGGCTCGCCAACGTCATGAACATCATCGTCGAGAACCGCGACCGCGGTTGGCGTACGACCAACGGTGTGGCCATGGCTGCTCCGCTTGTTGTCATGCTCGGCATCTGGTTCGTGCCCGAGTCGCCGCGTTGGACCTACCAGAAGAAGGGCAAGGAGGCTGCCGAGGCTGTCCTCAAGCGTCTCCGCCAGACCGACGACATTGAGCACGAGCTGGACGTCATTGGCCAGCAGGTCGCCGAGGAGATCGCCGCCAACAAGGGTCTTGCCGAGCTCCTTGAGCCCTCGATCCTCAAGCGCATCTTGATCGCCATGTTCCTCCAGGTGCTCCAGCAGGCGACGGGCATCAACCCCATCTTCTCATACGGTGCTCTCATCTTCAAGGACATCACCAACGCCGGTATCTACGCCGCCTTCTTCCTGTCGTCGATCAACCTGGTGTCGACCATCCCGGCCATGCGCTGGGTCGACACGTACGGCCGCCGCACGCTTCTGCTCATCGGTGCCGCTGGTATGATCCTTGGCCACCTGTTCGCTGCCATCCTGTTCACGGCCACGTGCGACGGTAACGTCGACGACGCCGGCTGCCCCAAGGTCGGTGGCTGGTTCATCGCCCTCGGCTCGGCCTTCTTCGTGTTCAACTTCGCCATCTCGTGGGGCCCGATCTGCTGGATCTACCCGGCCGAGATCTTCCCGCTGAGCGTGCGCGCCTACGGTGTGACCATGTCCACGGCCGCCAACTGGGCCATGGGTGCCGTCATGACGGAGGTTGTCAAGCTCTTCCCGCACCTGAACATCAACGGTGTCTTCTTCCTGTTCGCCGGCACGTGCTGCATCTGCGGTGTCTTCGTCTACTTCGTGTGCCCGGAGACCAAGGGCATCATGCTCGAGGACATTGAGGCGCTCTTCCACAAGGGCGCTCGCGCCAAGTCGCCGGAGTTCGTCGAGGTCAAGTCCCCTGTCAACCAGGCTTAAACCTCCCGGGCATCGGCACCCGGCTTGCACTAGACGCTCATCGTCGAGGCCCCAACGGAGCTTGGGCGATTGGCAGCTCTTCAAGACGGCGTACCATGTTTTTATTGTCGTTATGAGCCATTCGACGCTTGTGCCCAGGCACGCAGTCGTCGCCGCTGTCGGTAGTTACTGTAAGCCTTTACATGAATGAACATGCGGTCTTTTGCTGGCAAACCCTCGCACTCCTTCCCATTTGTCGTGCTTCGCATCTCAAAAGTTGCATCTCGAAGATGGTGATCTCACTCAGCGCAAAGGTGTCGTCATGATGAGTGGATGAGTGGATCCGCAGAAATGCAAAGACATGCCAGTTTTTATCACCATACAAACTCCAAATGAATTCGGACTGTTATACTTTGTGAATTTGTGTGGTGTACATAAAGGCAACTTTGATGTCGGAGTGACGATCAGTCAGCTTCAACTTGGACAAGTGCCCCGAGACGTGCGTTATCCGGTCGTCATGGTGACTCCCTCGGCGCGGTGCGGGGGTGCAGGTTGTGTCACAGCGCGCGGTGCTGCTTCAGGATGCCTCATCCGATTAAATATCGAGGGCGATGTTTACACCATGGACAATTGTCAGGTGCGACGATGAAGGTCGACGCGGAGTAATCCAGTCTGCAGGCTTGCTCGGCGGTGGCATAAACGACTTTCATGTCTGTGTGCTGGACGAGCAGGCAGACGTAGCCGTGCTGCCATGGAAACTTGCAACACTCCGAGAGAAGCTATTTACAATGTCAATATTACAATTGGACCGAGAGACGGCCACTTGAGTTACTTTGTAGCAAGCTCATACGACCTTGCAGAGCGTTTGCGACTTTGCTTCCAGAAGCGAATGAAGCCTCCGCTTTCCACTCTCAAAGGCGTCACAGTCGCTCGAATCGGGGCAAAAGACGTACACGAAGAGTCCAGCGTACCCACAGAGCCACGCGAGCACGAAGAACAGGTCGTTCGCTGCCATGTGCGGTAGCAGCAGCACGGCGACATTGACCGCCGCACCACTCACGACCCACGTGGTCGCAGCAGACACTTCCATCGACTGCTCGAGTGAATCGGATGAACTGTCCTTGGAAGGCAGCGATTGTTCGCCGAACGCAGATCCCCATGAGGCTGAAAAGCTGAACACGAACCAGGCTGTCGTCCAGCTGAGCAGCCATCCCACCGCATCCGAGCACCGAGCATCTGCTGGAGCGTCGCCGTCACAGAAAGCCCAGTAGATGCCGGCCGAAATGCAATGAGCAAGTGCCATGCTGATGGCGCCGCCCAACAGAAGCTGCCGACGCCCAAACATCCGCGCAAACCGCTCGCCGACCAGAGATCCGACGAGATACGCAATAGCCAGCAGCACCATAGCTGGGAGTCCAGCGTGGGCGATGTCCTTGAAGATGAGCGCTCCAAATGTGAGCACCGTGCTGACACCTGTTACCTGACGTAGTACGTGAAGAAATAGTGTCATCACGCCCGACTTGAGCGAAGCCAGCGAGCGAGGCAGAATTGACGACGACGACGACGCTTCCAGAACGAGGCTGTTCAACTCAAGATTCACTTCGCTCATGCGTCGGTGGCGACGCAGCACCTTCTCGGCCTCGTCTCGGCCCTTCTTCAGGTACGTCCACTTGGGACTTGGGGGGATAAAGTAGATGGCGCACATTGCTGCAAGCGTGATGACGGATGCTGCCGCATTCGTTTTTCGCCAGCCCTGAATCCGCCTCTCCATGATCATGTTGGCTGTGCTCGCGATCAAGAGCCCGACTGCGATCGACAGCCTAGTGTATCGTGCCAGCTCTCCACGTTGACGACCGGGTGGTGCGACTTCCTTGGACAGCATCGAAAGCGTGTTTGAGAAAAGACCCATCGCAACTCCCTGAGCCGCTCGTACGGTCAACAAGAGCCGATGCCATCGCTGTGGCATGTAGAACGCCCCACCGCACGCAATGCAGTACAGCATCGCCGACGTGAAGATCGTTCCGCGTCTTCCATAGCGATCGGCGAGTCGGGAGCTCGCGACTGTGCCAAAGAAAGCCCCAGCGTAGTGAATGGCGATGTAGCGCGCCATGTACGTCATCCAGTGGGTCGGTAGCTCGTTCACCGGCGCCTTGCAGTCCTCGCGCATGTAGTTGTGCCAGTCGACGCAGTAGTCGTACACAAACGATTCCATGATGAGCACGCCGGCCGTGACGCCCAGATCGTAGCCGACCAGCAGTCCGCCTAGCGCCGCGAGCACCCGCGAGGTCCGAGCGTCATTTGTCCGCGAGGCTGCGAGCGGAGGGCGGAAGCGAGGCGGGGCCGAGGCCGCCCGCAGTCGCGTGGAGCCCATGGCAGTGAGTGGCTCTGAATGCAATTGCCGAGGCTCGGAGCCGAGCTGCTAGTGGCCGAATGCCATGCAGAGCAAAGCGTCGAGCGATCGGCCAGGAGCTACGGCGCATATCGCAGCGCAGCACTATGATGCGCACCAACCTGCTCAACTAATTACGCCGCTCGCCGATCACGCCTGGTTCCGAATACTGGCGATCCACGACAAAAGAGGAATTAAATGACTTAATTTTTGTATTGGATACATCGATTAGTTTCGCGTTATACTCCTGAAATGGCGTTTACGCTGGATGACGGCGTGGGGTGCGACACGCTCTAGCGTAAGCTCTTGCAGGGGCCTGCTGATCGACTTCAATGTGGCTCCAGGTCCCGCTGCCGCGTTGTTCGCCAGTTCGCAGTGTCAATTGCGACTTAGTTCGTTTGCTGCTGGCGAACTTGCGTATTGATTATTTTCGTGTTGTTTGACTGGCTGCAGGTGCAATTCCAGACGTTTGTTGTACAGCTTCTCGCTGGTGCGTGCAATACGCGAGGAAAAGCACCTCGTCAGAGATTCACGAGAGCAACCGCAGAATTTTATTTTTCGTGTTTTGCATTGTCTGTGTAAAAGGCAGGATTTCTGACTTTGAATACCGAGAGTAGAGCGACCTATCGGAACAGAAGAAGTGCTCATTCCAGACCCAAATGTGTGTACGTCGTCGGTCACCAGGCATGATCTCTCATATCACTCGTCAGTTGACAGCACACCATACAGGTTTGGCGACGCACACTTTCCGCATGCTATTTTACCGAGGCAGAAAGCCTGTCAGGAGAAAGGAGCAGGATTGGGAATCTCTTGCTTGTTGACGCGGTCTAGTCGGCTCGTAATCAGGGTAGAAGTCTCATGCTCGACGGACCGACAGTAGTTCTTCCAGCGACGAAAATCCACCCGCGAGTTCGCGAAGTTAAAGCAGTCTCTGAAACTGCAGCACACAACGGTAATCACAATGCTGAGAGGGGCAAGTAGTCACTTCGCTCTTTGTCGTTTTAACCCCATGAATGGCAAATGATAGCATGACACGCTTGTTTCTCATTACCATGGAGTGCCTGGCACCAAGCCAAGAGCCGAGGGTCATGGAGACTGCCTTGGGGACTCAAAGACGCTGCTGGATTCCTCGGTCACGTAGAAGGCTTGCCGAGAGCTCATTGGAGTCTTGCATCTTCTTCGCTCTGCCGCTTGCGAATGCAATACAAGTGCCGAGTCCTGGCTGCTCGCATGAACAATAGAGGCAGGAGGATGGAGGCTATCTGAATTTGAATTCATTTCGCAAGTGAAAAGGGAGGGATGTCATGAAAGTATGAGGACTTAAACTTGCACTCTCGGCCATTCGAGTCCAAGCGTTCCTCTCTCAGTTGTGATTTTGCAAAATGGAGTCCAAGCGGCCGCATTTCCCGGCCCATGATCCAGGGCCACGCAGCTCCGAGCAGCCGGATTCCCCCGACGACGGCGACGACGACCGGGAGCGACGCTGCTCAACTCGACGTGACCTTTTCGGCTGGCTTTTGCGGCGACACCTAGCCTGTGAAGCTCGCCTACCCTCTTTTCCGCGGCCAGATGTCTCGGCAGGACTTGCACTGTTGCAGATCACAGTCGAAGCAAGGCCAACCACTCGAGTCATCGACAGTGCCGTGTTGATTCAGTAGGTGTCCCCCACCGAAGCGCGGACCCACGGATGAAGGCCATTGCGAACAGGCGAAAGGCGTTTTGCTTTGGCGCTAGCTGCGCAGGACGCGTCGACGTCAAGAACAACTCCAATATCGTGGTGGTGAGGGAACACCACCACACGTGGTAACCAGTCTACGCTGAGGACTCAGTGTAGGGTATGCTGGGAGTCCCGTATAGCTGTAGTGGAGAGGGCAGAGGGTAGGAACCTCGGTGAAACAAGAGTTAACTTTATGGAATACCACCACTTGAAGGCAGCTTCTGTGATTCATTCGACTTGAATGTCAAAGCGCTCATCTCACAATAACTCAAATTCCAAGCGTTATTACCAGCAGAAGTGGATATATTCTCCATTGTCCTCGACTTCCGAGTTTTCGTTTTCGCATTCACTTTCACTTTCGGAGTGATCAAAAACCGTGACGCAGCGGACATCGTGTCTTTCAGCAAACGCAAAAATGGATCGCATCGCATTCTCCTCTGGACAACAAAGAGCCGCTCCAGGTGCTTGCGAGGCAATCCCTCGCTCCCTCTTGTCGGACTGACCCTTGCTTCCACCGTAAGAGCTGAAAACGCTGAGAACCGCGAGGCGGCATTCGAGCGGAAAACCACAATTCTCAAGCTTTCGACCATGCTCTCGTGCTCTCGCTACTTCCATGTCAGAGTATGAATCGTGAGTGTGTGGCACTCCAAAATCGAGGTACTGGAGGGTAGAGTTTGCGTGCATCATCTCTATAAAAGGAGTAGCGTCGCTATCAGACAAAAAGCGGTACCCAAAGACTTTCAAGTACCGTGCGAGGCGTGAGTTCTTGTTGGAGAGCTCCCTTGCGATCCGATATCCATCTGTATAACTGCAGCATAGGTCACGCAACTGCATGGATAACTCATCGATCGTGCGTAGAAAGACTTCGGTATCGATATCAATCCTGTGAACGGCGAGGGTTGTCAGCTTCGGACAGCTAGTGAGGATGCGAGCAATATCGAAAGTGGGCGCCAACGGTATCGGTCCCCAACTCTTAGCCGGAAAATCGAGTTCCAATGTGGTTAAACGAGCACCAACGAGTGCCAGAAGACCGTGCACTCCAGTTGGAGGGTGGGCTACAGAGGCGAAGTTGATACTCAAATCCTTGATACCGCTTGTGGTTTTTCTTGGGTCGCTCACGCGTTGATCATCCATCTTCTCGAGGCTGTCTTGAGTCACCTCACACACTCCATAGCCTGGAAGTAAGACTCGTGGTTTGTCACTTGACGGACTCAAGAGAATACAATTGCGGACGTCATCATCAAGCACAAGCGTTGAGGACGTCGAAAGAATCGCCTCACACGGGTTCGTCGGCAACAACTTCACTCTCGCGCCTTTCTTCACAATCACCATTGCGTGAGTACTCGGTGCTTCCTCACTGGAACCTGCGCTTGTTTTGCTGCTTGTCTTGCTGCTGCTTTGTGACTCTCGATTGAACAAAAAGCTGACCGGGTCCTCTGCTGACAAAACCTCGCCAACCGCGACAGCATCGCCTTCATCAAGTTGTGCATTCTCCAAGCAAACGTGAGAAATGGATGAATTGGCGCGCGCATAGTCGGAAAAGAACGTGAACGCAAGGCACTGCCATATCCAGTTGTTCATCGTACTGTTCGTGCTGGTCGTGGGAACTCGAAGTTTCGACATTGTGGTCACTCGTGCGTGCACCATGGCAGTACACATGCGCGAAAAGAAGTAAAGACGAGAGTCTTGGAACAGGATAGCTGCGTCATTCACTATGGCAAAGCTGTTTGTCGGTCGTCCATCACCGCAGTAGATCTGACGCATGAGCTTCCCAAACATTTCAAGTCGTGCAGGCATATCCGATTGCGAGCCGTCGATGCAGATGGTGTCTGCTAACACATGGCGTGCAACCGTCAAGCTCCCTGACGACATCACCAGCTCCCCGATTTGCTTTGCCACACGATTGATGATGCCGTTGCCGTGTATCGTCAGATTAGCCGAGTCAATCACGAATTCGCATTTCAGATTCGGAGTCTCGTCACCAAGGTTCATCGGAAAACGCCATCCTCCGTGCTTGGTGCACAGTGCTAGCAGCGTGTTGAGCACACGCTCACTTTCATTGACGTCGAACGGCATTTCCGTGAATTGTAACGCGATCGGGATCATGAACTCTTGGATCTTGCTCTTGGTGATCCTCAAAATGTTCTTGGCAGCAGCAACAAATCCCCGAGTTGGTTGTGCATCTAAATTATTCAGAAGCTCCAAGGTCGTGGGAGTGTCCCCTAAACAGACGGTTGTGTATCGCCCAGGTCTATCCAGCACCAGTAGAATCCGCCCAGGTTGGAACGGTACATCCCACACGGTGTCCTCCAGCTCCTGCCGGATGTTCAGACCGCAGTACTCTTCTGCCACGAATTCGAGCGCGGTGTGGTCGACTCGCACGAGAATCGAGAAGTACGAGCGCGTTTCAAACGCCTCATTGGCGAGCAGTGCCGTATTGATCTTGCAGATCTCGCACCTTCACATTTAGGTGGAGGTGTCTCCCGACCTTCGTTGCCGTGACTATCCGTGCTAGCGCGAGAATAGGAGCACACCATGGCTTCATGAACCCCCAGCGGCGTTCCATATAAACTACCATGAGTGGAGTGAGCGAGATTTTCAGGAATGAGAGGTTTGAATTTCTTCGCTCTTCGCACGAACATCCTCGGAAAAGCTCTTTGTTGCTCTTGCCTCAAAGGCGTATCTACTTTAATCTTGTCACTTCAACATGAATGATTTTCAAATAACCAAAGCAATGCAACTAGGTACCCAACGACTCGAGTAGCTATTGTTTCATCAGCCTCACACCCGTTTCACAACAACCAAGAGTGGGTCTTTGATAGGGAGAGAGGACGCGAGCTCGTACGAGTACTCGTGAGGGTTTCTGGTGGTGCGGAACGAGAATTTGCTGAGTAAGAAAGCGAGCGCGACCTTGATCTCAACGATGGCAAAGCGCATGCCAAGACATATGCGTGGACCCGAGTGGAAAGCGGGAAACTGGAACGCCGATATGGAGCGAAGTTTCCCGGTCTCTTTGTCGATCCACCGCTCGGGCTTGTACTCGGCTGCATCAGGGCCCCATACACTCTTCATCCTAGCTAGCGCGAACGAAGAGATGTAGACTCGAGTGCCCTGCTTGACAACTGTGCCATCACATAGCGTGGTATCTCGATTCGCCTCCTTGGCGTTGAGCGGAACGACGGGATTCAGACGGAGGCTCTCGCGCATCGCCGCCTCGAGATATACAAGTTGCTCAACGTCATCCATCGTAGGAACGTAGCTATCGTTCGAGAAAAGCTGTGGGAGGACGCGCTGAAGCTCATCGCGGATCTTGTCCTCGACTTCCGGGACGCGGTTCAGCATGACCACCAGCCAGCTCATGGTGAGCGCCGTGGTGTCCTTCCCGGCTAGAAGCACTGATGTGCATATGTCACGAAGAAGCTTTGGGTTCGTATCTTCATCAGGGCTACCTGCACCGCTAGCGTTGTTGAGCACATCGCTGTGTTCAACAAAAAGCGAAATGATGTCTTTGGTCTGGCGCTGCATGCCCTCGCTCTTCTTCTTGAGGTTTTCGTCAATGACCTCGTACACAGTCTTGTCAATCACAGCGACGCTCTGAGCTAGAATGCGCTCGTCACCGACACCGAGCGACCGCTTGAGCTGCCACAGCCAGTCTGGCTGGTGGAACCTCGCCTCCATGCATCGTGCCAGGCTCGCCGTGGCCTCGAAGAACTCGGATTTGTCGTCAATCCCGAGCGTCTTCTCTTGAATCCCAAACGCGACCTCTGTGAACGCATCGAACGCGAACCTGTGCAGCGCGTCGCCTAGGTCGAATGCTCGATCGCCTGCGTCTGCTGCTCGCGCCAAGATCTCCCCGAGCGCCAGCGTGCATCGGGAGACACTCGAGGCGATGGCTTCTCGGAACGCGCGCATGGTGAAGATGCGGCTCATGAGCTTGCGCTGCTGATACCACTGCTCTCCGTCGACGGCGAAGATGCCGCCGCCCACAATGTCTTGGAAGATGGTGTTCATGCGCGGCCCCTTGTCGAACACGTCGAACTGCGTTCGCGTCACGTCTTCAAACAGCGCCGGCGAGCTCACCACGACCAGCGGCGGCGCTCCGAGCGCCTTCATGCGCCACGTCTTGCCTCCGTGCAGCTCGCACTGCTCCGTGATCCAGTCGTGCAGCCTCGGCAGCTGGAAGTGCATGAGGTCGAGCGTGTTGCCGAGCACTGGGAGCGTGGACGCCAGCTTGGGCAGCTGCCGCAGCACTCGCTCGCGTTCGTCAGGAATCAAAGCCCACGCGGTCGCGAGCACTGCGAGCCCCGCGAGCGCGCCAGGAAGCCCCGGAGGCGGCCACCAGTTGCTCATGACGCTTTGGATCGAGGGGGGAGGCCGAGAAAAACGAGCGTGCGGGGGAGAAGGCCAGAGGGGCGATGGGTGCTCATCTCACCTCTCGGATATCCGCGAGAGGCCGTCGCTGAGCTGGATCAAGAAGCAGGTGCAGCCATGTTGAAGTGACGGCGAATGACGAATAGAGGAGCGTGCAATGCTCGACTCGCTGGGACTCGAAATGCTGTTTCGAGGTAATTGAGATATGCTACAACTGAGATGTTGGTGGCTTGGGCGACCGTGAGAAGATGAGCTCCACCATTTCAGTCGTCGAAACCACGGGCGAGTACGCCAACTTTATCCCATCGGGTCAAGAGATTCCGGGAGTTCTCATGCTGACCGTGGTAAGTCCAGTATTATATGGCACGACGCATTTTTCTTCCGTGACGGGGGAGATGGCTCGAGCGTCGTCAACGAAAACCTTGGCGAGCAGCTCTTTTCGCTTGCGAATCAATACAAAGAGACATCAAGGAGACGTTTGAGCAGTATCACCACAGCCAAGATCCGCAACGCCAGCAAACCAATCCCAACTACGAGTTCACGCCGTATCGCCAGCTTGTGTGGTATGCCGAGGCTTCAGCTCTTCTTCTCAGACTGGGCGACAATGATATGTTGGCTGTCCCGTTAGATCGCACTCGATAAGTCATTTGTCAATAAGCGAATATCAAACTCTGCCTCGCGCCTCGTCGTGGCCCAGGCCAAGTACAGCGCCCAAATTCTGCCCCACGCGCCTGAGCACCGACTTTTAATTTCTGCTTTACGTTCGATTGTATCTTTAACTTCAATGCTCTGCGAAGGAGCTCTGCGAAGGAAATGCAGCTTGGAAATGTTAATTTGCTTTCGAACTCCATGCATCACATTAATCACTTTGTGTACGTTTCATCTTTGAGTTCACCATTAAATAATCGATGTCTACAACAAAGAAACTCTTGATATTCCGTTGAACATCATTTAGAGCACGTTCACATGCCATTTACCGTGAGCTTTTTCAACATTATTTTTACTTTCCTATTTTCTCAAAAGATTGGGCTCTTGCCTTCTTCACACAGTAAGCAGTAGCTTCAGGAACCGGTGCATCAACTGCCATTCTTAAGTTTGTGTACAAGACTTTCTGGTCATGGCGTCAACCTACATCGCCTCATCGACTATAGCGTTTGCTTACTCTAAACGCATCAACTCAAGCCTTGAGCACTCAGCAATCCTAACTCTGGACTATCAAGGTCGTCGCCTTCACCCACAGCTATCTCATGACAGTCTTCATCTTCTTCTTCCTCGACCCATTCGCTGCTGCTATTTTGTTGTCCTCCCAAAATGCGATCACAGAATTGAACTTGTGAGTATAATCGAGGACCTCGACCACTGCACTCGACGTGTTTGCCATTGATAATGCCAATTGAGATCAGATTGTTTTGCGGCGTCGCAAACCAGTTGATCTTCTCATGCACTAGCATCAGTTGCTTGCTACTGGTTACAACGCTAATTGTTAGAGTGCTCTTATTGACTTCATCAGAGGCAGCGTAGAGGCCATAAGACGCCAGTGAGGATTTTGAATAGTAAAGTTTCTGATCACGCCACACGTATCCGGATAGAAAAATGAGCTTCTGACAAGCACCAAGTGCTGTTTCCACGCAACATGGTGCCGTGAGAGGAGACAACGATCGAAACCTCCACCAAATAGTCGCAACAGCTCCAACTGTTCGAACTAGAAAGAGTACAAGTACCATACCGGCCACAATAAACCCATGTCCCATCAATCCCCAGAGATAGTACGAAATGGCGAGTGCAACGTGTTGTGTTTCTTGTAACTTGGTGTGGTTGAGTGCTTCGACGTATGTTTGAAACAATCCCATGACAATGAACTCCCCAAAGAAAGTGGACTCATCGTTGAAAAACAGCCGCTTAATAGTACGAAGGATCTGTGGCCATCTTGATCGGCAACAGGATCCAGCACAAGTGGAAGTTTCAACCATCTCAAACAGAATGGAGATGATTCCCGAGAGATTGTACGAGAGTGAGATACATTGAACGAGTGCCAAGATCCCAGACTTTGTTATGAATAGGAACAAATCTGTCATCAGACCTTCGAGCATCAGATATATCACCGCGAGTCGTTGAAGATTGTTGGCTCCGTGTGCAGTCAGACGAGCGCTCTCTTGGATGTAAATCACGGTCTCTTGGAGGTGAATGTTGACAGTATGTTTATCGCATCGATCTAGATGCCTTTTGACGCATATGAAGCTACGCCGAATGATGAGTGCACGATAGATGATCCATACCATACCAACGATACCGAACCAGATTGAGTATCGGCTGTCGCTACTTCCTCTGTCGTTTGCAAGTGACTGTCCGTTCTTATCAAACGTACCAAACTTCTTGACGGTAATGACGGCTGCCCAGTCGTCTTCACAAACGGTTCCATCTCCTTCTTCGTAGTAGGAGTAGTAGCCGACTGAACCATGATAGAAGTAGTAATTGAAAAGCGAGTTTTTCGACTTGCACGAGGTAGAAACCACATCATTGCCTCGCCGGTACGCGCCGTGAATATTGTACTGAGGGGTGATGAAGTGACACAAGGTCTCGTTTGATTCAGTCTGGTGAAAGTGCGTCGGCATGATATTCCACCACACGTTGGCGATATAGATCCCGTTGACGGGACAATTCACAAGTAGATGCTCCGTTTTGGCAACAGCATCAATCGGCGCGACCAAACTCTGGGACATCTTGTGTGGAGTCACCATTTGCACGTAGCTCCGCAATTGTAGCAAGAAAGGCGTGAGCACTGTGCCGATCCACACGAGCATCATTTTTTGTGTGTTGTTCAACCATCGCCGCGGATGTTCCGTCCGAAGAGTGCTGGATGGGCCGTCGAACTTGACGACCTTATCTCTGCTCGCAAGAGCAGACACCTTGGCCGTCATGATCGCTCTAAAGCTGAACGAAGATTAATCCTTCAAAAAAGGAAGACAGTGGTTTCTCAACCGCCCGAGTCCGTTGTTGGCTCTCATCAGGATGGCTGGTGACGAAACTTTCGTCTCCACAAAGTAGCCATCCTCCTGCCGATTCTTCCATGTCGCTCGAAGGTCGCTCAATTCCCGCGTCGCGCGTGACGCCGTCAGTACCTACTGGTCCAAGAGCTACGACCACTTGATGAGCGGCGAGGGTCGCTTCCTGCTGCCGCTGGAGGCCCGCGGGGCCTACGGCTCGGCCGTTCGTACCGTAGATGAGGCCCAGAGCAAGCAGCTGACGGACTGGCAGGCCTTCTATCACGTGGTGTCGTTCCTGAGCGGCTCGGGCATGCTCTGCCTGCCACTCGTGCTGGTCGAGATCGACTGGTACGGGATGCTGCTGCTCGCGGCGGCCGCGGCAGTCAGTGCCTTCTCCTGCAAGCTGCTCGTCGATTCGCTTGCGGTGGTGCGGTGGTCCAGTGGAGAGAGCGTCTGGTATGGAGACCTCGCGGAGGAGTGCTTTGGCAAGATCGGGAGACTCGTCACGACGCTGGTGGTGCACCTGTGCTTCCTGCTGCTCGCGACGGGACAGCTCACGCTGGCAGCTTCGTGCATCAACGGAGTGACTGGGCTGCACCCGGGCACGGCACTCGCGCTCGTCACGGTGTGTCTGTGGTTCCAGGTGTTTGTGCCGTCGCTGAGAGAGCTGACGGTGATCTCGGCCTTCAACGTCGGACTGAGCTTCTGGATCGAGTCGGTGATTCTCGGCGACGCCATGTACCCGCTCAAGGACATCGCCACAGAGAAGCCAGAGTTCGTGTTCGTGACGCCAGACCTGAGTGACACGCCCATGTTCCAGCGCGTGGCGTACATCTTCGGCCTCATCTTCAGCTGCGTATTCTGCCACACGCTCGTACCGACCATCTACAACGCCATGCGTAACCACCAGCACTGCACAGTCGTCGTCACGCGCGGTATCTTGGCCATCACGACGCTCTTGTACCTGCCGATATGCTGCGTGACATACGCCGTGTATGGCCCCACGCTGCAGGCACCCGTGTTCTTCAACATGCGCAACATTGTGGTGCGCACGCTAGCGATCACGCTGTACGCCGTGCACCTACTGCTATCGTATACGACGACCATTTACCCGCTGCAACGCGCGTTAGAGAACTGGCTCGTCAACATGTCGTGTGATTCTGTGCCCGGGATCTCGGGTTTGTCGAGTCCCCGAAGGAACAGTGACCAGTTCGAAGACAGCGTCGAGGCAACTGTGAGAGTCATTTCCAGGACTATGCTAATCCTCGCAAGTTCGCTACTGAGCTTCTTCATAACGCCAAATGTCGTTGATGTCTTCGCATGGATGCTTATCCCCATGGTGCTCGTCGCACTGCTCCTACCGAGCGCATTCTACTGGATGATCTGTAATGAAGAGGCCGGCTGCCTGGATAAGCTGGCTGTGCTGGTGATCTCAACACTCGGCGTCGCGCTCATGGTTGGCGCACTCGAAGTGGTTGTGAGAACTTATGATAAATAAATAGCGTTGGCTAGAGCAAGAGACTGCTAAACGCGAATTGGAGAATTGATAATGTAAGTCATCAAACTTCTCAAGGTACCACGACCTTGGAGCTTCTGAATAATTTAGATGCACAACCAACTCGGGGATTTGTTGCTGCTGTCAAGAACATTTTGAGGATCACCAAGAGCAAGATCCAAGAGTTCATGATCCCGATCGCGTTACAATTCACGGAAATGCCGCTCGACGTCAATGAAAGTGAGCGTGTGCTCAACACGCTGCTAGCACTGTGCACCAAGCACGGAGGATGGCGTTTTCCGATGAACCTTGGTGACGAGACTCCGAATCTGAAATGCGAATTCGCGATTGACTCGGCTAATCTGACGATACACGGCAACGGCATCATCAATCGTGTGGCAAAGCAAATCGGGGAGCTGGTGATGTCGTCAGGGAGCTTGACGGTTGCACGCCATGTGTTAGCAGACACCATCTGCATCGACGGCTCGCAATCGGATATGCCTGCACGACTTGAAATGTTTGGGAAGCTCATGCGTCAGATCTACTGCGGTGATGGACGACCGACAAACAGCTTTGCCATAGTGAATGACGCAGCTATCCTGTTCCAAGACTCTCGTCGTTACTTCTTTTCGCGCATGTGTACTGCCATGGTGCACGCACGAGTGACCACAATGTCGAAACTTCGAGTTCCCACGACCAGCACGGACAGTACGATGAACAACTGGATATGGCAGTGCCTTGCGTTCACGTTCTTTTCCGACTATGCGCGCGCCAATTCATCCATTTCTCACGTTTGCTTGGAGAATGCACAACTTGATGAAGGCGATGCTGTCGCGGTTGGCGAGGTTTTGTCAGCAGAGGACCCGGTCGAGTTTTTGTTCAATCGAGAGTCACAAAGCAGCAGCAAGACAAGCAGCAAAACAAGCGCAGGTTCCAGTGAGGAAGCACCGAGTACTCACGCAATGGTGATTGTGAAGAAAGGCGCGAGAGTGAAGTTGTTGCCGACGTACCCGTGTGAGGCGATTCTTTCGACGTCCTCAACGCTTGTGCTTGATGATGACGTCCGCAATTGTATTCTCTTGAGTCCGTCAAGTGACAAACCACGAGTCTTACTTCCAGGCTATGGAGTGTGTGAGGTGACTCAAGACAGCCTCGAGAAGATGGATGATCAACGCGTGAGCGACCCAAGAAAAACCACAAGCGGTATCAAGGATTTGAGTATCAACTTCGCCTCTGTAGCCCACCCTCCAACTGGAGTGCACGGTCTTCTGGCACTCGTTGGTGCTCGTTTAACCACATTGGAACTCGATTTTCCGGCTAAGAGTTGGGGACCGATACCGTTGGCGCCCACTTTCGATATTGCTCGCATCCTCACTAGCTGTCCGAAGCTGACAACCCTCGCCGTTCACAGGATTGATATCGATACCGAAGTCTTTCTACGCACGATCGATGAGTTATCCGTGCAGTTGCGTGACCTATGCTGCAGTTATACAGATGGATATCGGATCGCAAGGGAGCTCTTCAACAAGAACTCACGCCTCGCACGGTACTTGAAAGTCTTTGGGTACCGCTTTTTGTCTGATAGCGACGCTACTCCTTTTATAGAGATGATGCACGCAAACTCTACCCTCCAGTACCTCGATTTTGGAGTGCCACACACTCACGATTCATACTCTGACATGAAAGTAGCGAGAGCACGAGAGCATGGTCGAAAGCTTGAGAATTGTGGTTTTCCGCTCGAATGCCGCCTCGCGTTCCTCAGCGTTTTCAGCTCTTACGGTGGAAGCAAGGGTCAGTCCGACAAGAGGGAGCGAGGGATTGCCTCGCAAGCACCTGGAGCGGCTCTTTGTTGTCCAGAGGAGAATGCGATGCGATCCATTTGGCGTTTGCCGCGGAGTACACTATCTGTCGTGTCTCGACCGCAGATTATAGTGCTGATGAAATCGAAAACTCAGAGGAGGAGGAGGAGTACTCTTTATATCTTGCTCCCAAACTTGACGCTTGAGGCGCAAAATGGAGCTATATTATGAATCAAAAAGCAACACCGCTTCCTCGCAGTTTCACGGGCAGTATAGCTGTTGTAGGTGGATACAACTTTACTTCTACCAAAGTATTTATCAATCTTCCAGTTCGCTGTGATCCCCATTAAGCACTATCCCACCCATTTCAAGGTGATTCGATCGATATCGATTCATATAAGCAATCAATGCACAATCAAGAAGCTGTGATTTCGGGTGTTCCAGTAGAACCGATAAACTGACAGTGACAATTGAAAAGGAGCGCTCTGCAACTCACACGTCAGTGTCGTACTATCTATATATCCCGTGGAAGAATCCCTTCCGTGTCAACAGCAACTGTACTACACAGCCTTACACTGCGTGATCTTTGACAGGATCCCAACTCGGAAAGGTAATCCAGTTCTCATCCAACGCATCCAGCTCTGCCACATGTTCCGCCGATAACTTCACGTTCACAGACTCCAGGTTCGAAAGAATACGATCCTCCTTCACCGACTTCGGAAGAGGAATCCAACCCTTCGACAGACTGTAAGCGATCAACACCTGCGCCACTGTCGCGTTCACTTCACTACCAATGCGAAGAAGCGTTGGATCCGACATCTTGAGTCCACGAGCCAACGGCGAGTACGCCTGCAAAAGGACACCCTCACTCTCGAAGAAACGAACCAACTCCGACCGCGTGAGCCACGGATGCAGCTCGATCTGGTTGACCGCTGGTTTGACGCGGAAGGTCTCGGCGAGTTTCTTGTAGTGTGCCTCGCTAAAGTTGGAGACGCCAATGTCTTTCAGCACACCCTCCGTCTTAAGGTCTTCGAGTGCTCGCCAGGTGTCAGCACGTGTGGCCGAGTCGCCAGGTGCATGGAGCAGGTAGAGGTCAATGTATCCGAGTCCGAGTCGCTCGTTGCTGGCACGAGTCGCCGCGATGGCCTTTTCGTATCCCCAGTGCTGCAGGAAGATCTTGCTGGTGACGAAGACTTGTTCGCGTGGGATTCCCGAGTCACGCACCGCGCGTCCAACATCTTCCTCGTTTTGATACACCTCTGCCGTGTCAATGTGTCGATAGCCGAGCTTGAGTGCTGTTCGGACGGCATGGTAGGTCTCGTCTCCAGGCTCTGACAGGTAGACACCGAATCCGATGGCGGGGATGTTTGCTCTGCTTGGGAGGGTCTTGAACGGGATGTTGATGTTCATGGTTCTTGCTTGCTTGTTTGTTTGTTTGGCTGTTTGTGGCGGAAGGAAGATTGGGAAATGAACTGCTTCTAGTGTTGGTACAGGAAGCATTGTTATGCTTATGCTTGCCTCGAGTCATCGCTGTTCGTAATCAACGAGCAACGGCATCAACTTGCGTCCCCGTAATCGATTTTGCGGTTCGGATGATTGTGGGTCTTATGTTGCTATCCGTGTTACTATCGAAGGTGTTCATCCAAAATCGTGTTCATGTGAAGATGACCTGAAGCCGATATCTATGGTTTGGAGCTGAGTGTTTCATCAAGCAAAATCGGCATGATTGGGTGCACGACGAATTGGGACAACGAATGGTTATGCGAAAATGTATCCAAGCAGAGACGAAGAGCACTTCGTGTAGTGGCGAAACGGCGCCTTGCAAAAACTGCCGTCATGCCCAAATAACGTCGTGACTCCAAATCGGACTGCGGAGCTGTCATGTCTACCAAGGTGTTTGTTGCGAGCAGAGATCAGGTCGTCAAGTTCGATGGCCCATCCAGCGCTCTTCGGACGGAACATCCGCGGCGATGGTTGAACAACACACAAAAAATGATGCTCGTGTGGATCGGCACAGTGCTCACGCCTTTCTTGCTACAATTGCGGAGCTACGTGCAAATGGTGACTCCACACAAGATGTCCCAGAGTTTGGTCGCGCCGATTGATGCCGTTGCCGAAACGGAGCATATGCTTGCGCAATGTCCCGTCAAAGGGATCTACATTGCCAACGTGTGGTGGAACATCATGCCGACGCACTTTCACCAGACTGAATCGAACGAGACCTTGTGCCATTTTGTTATCCCTCAGTACAACATGCACGGAGCGTACAGGCGAGGCAATGATGTGATTTCTACCTCGTGCAAGTCGAAAAACTCGCTTTTCAATTACTACTTCTATCATGGTTCAGTCGGCTACTACTCCTACTACGAAGAAGGAGATGGAACCGTTTGTGAAGACGACTGGGCGGCCGTCATTACAGTCAAGAAACTTGGGTCATTTGATATGAACGGACAGTCACTTGCAAATGACGAGGGAAGTTATGGATATCGAAATTCGATCTGGTTTGGCATCGTTGGTATGGTCTGGATCATCTATCGTGCACTCATCATTCGTCGCAGCTTCGTATGCGTCAAAAGGCATCTAGATCGATGCGATAAACATAATGTCAACATTCACCTCCAAGAGACCGTGATTTACATCCAAGAGAGCGCTCGTCTGACTGCACACGGAGCCAACAATCTCCAACGACTCGCGGTGATGTACCTCATGCTCGAAGGTTTAATGAGTGATCTGTTCTTGTATGTGACGAAGTCTGGAGTATTGGCACTCATGCAATGTATCTCACTCTCGTACAATCTCTCGGGAATCATCTCCATTCTGTTTGAGATGGTTGAAACTTCCACTTGTGCTGGATCCTGTTGCCGATCAAGATGGCCACAGATCATTCGTACTATTAAGCGGCTGTTTTTCAACGATGAGTCCACTTTCTTTGGCGAGATCATTGTCATGGCGTCGTTTCAAACATATGTCGAAGCACTCAACCACACCAAACTACAAGAAACACAACACGTTGCACTCGCCATTTCGTACTATCTCTGGGGATTGATGGGACATGGGTTTATTGTGGCCGGTATGGTACTTGTACTCTTTCTGGCTCGAACAGTTGGAGCTGTTGCGACTATTTGGTGGAGGTTTCGATCGTTGTCACCTCTCACGGCACCATGTTGCGTGGAAACAGCACTTGGTGCTTGTCAGAAGCTCATTTTTCTATCCGGATACGTGTGGCGTGATCAGAAACTTTACTATTCAAAATCCTCACTGGCGTCTTATGGCCTCTACGCTGCCTCTGATGAAGTCAATAAGAGCACTCTAACAATTAGCGTTGTAACCAGTAGCAAGCAACTGATGCTAGTGCATGAGAAGATCAACTGGTTTGCGACGCCGCAAAACAATCTGATCTCAATTGGCATTATCAATGGCAAACACGTCGAGTGCAGTGGTCGAGGTCCTCGATTATACTCACAAGTTCAATTCTGTGATCGCATTTTGGGAGGACAACAAAATAGCAGCAGCGAATGGATCGAGGAGGAAGAAGATGAAGACTGTCATGAGATAGCTGTGGGTGAAGGCGACGACCTTGACAATCCAGAGTTCGGATTGCTGAGTGCTCAAGGTTGAGCTCAGCAATGTTCGAAGGCATTAAAATAATGTTCCTTTTAGGGCAAACACTTGCAGACGATAATGATGGTGACGACTAAGTCAAGCTAGTAGAAAGAGTCGGAGGTGGCGATAGACTCCTTTCATTCAAGCATTGGATCTAATTTCCACGAAATGAAATTTCAGCAGCACAGCAAGTTAACTCTTGTTTCACCGAGGTTCCTACCCTCTGCCCTCTCCACTACAGTTATACGGGACTCCCAGTATACCCTACACTGAGTCCTCAGCGTAGACTGGTTACCACGTGTGGTGGTGTTCCCTCACCACCACGATATTGGAGTTGTTCTTGACGTCGACGCGTCCTGCGCAGCTAGCGCCGAGGCGAAACGCCTGTCGCCTGCTCGCAATGGCCTTCCTCCGTGGATCCGCGCTCCGGTGGGGGACCCTACTGAATCAACACGGCACTGTCGATGACTCGGGTGGTTGGCCTTGCTTCGACTGTGATCTGCAACAGCGCAAGTCCTGCCGAGACATCTGGCCGCGGAAAAGAGGATAGGCGAGCTTCACAGGCTAGGTCGTCGTCGTCGTCGTCGAAAAACTCCGGCTGCTTGGAGTAGCTGCGCGGCCCCGGGTCGTGATCCGGGAAATGCTGCCGCTTGGACTCCATCTTGCAAATTCACGACTGAGAGAAGAAATGCTGCGCGTTGAGTGCTGCGGCTTGCTCGTCCTACGAGGGAGCCCTCCATAACGGTCCCATCGAACCGCTAGGATCCGGTGGAGCGACGTTGTGGAAAGAATTTAGGAATGTGCGTTGGAATCCACGATGCTACCAATGAGCTCTCAGCAAGCCTTCTACACGACCAAGAAAATCCAGTCGAGTGGTGTAGTGTCCGTTGAGTCGCCTAGGCAGTATTCATGACGCTCGGCTCCTTGCTGGGTTCATGCTTATGAGAAACAAGCGCGTCTTCCAGAGACATTAGCTTGCAGTTCACGTGCTAATGTCATAAGATACGACGTTGGGAACCAAGGGGTTAAATGACGTCTCGGTAAACCATTTCGAATTGCAAACCGACGCCTTTCAGGTGCAAATGATCTTGGCAACAAGTATGCACAGGCAGGCGAAGGAGCGTTTGATGCAGCTGGGGAAGGAAGCCCCCATGGTCGAGACTCCAGCGTGGCACCTGTCGAGACTCGCTTCAAGTCCAGCGTGGTACCTGATACTACCTGATTACACCAAGCAGGAATGACTGCGATCGCAATCGTTGGCGAGCGATTCTCCGCCCCACGTTTCTCAACGATCTTTTTGGTTCCGACGGTCTCACTTTTCTTCAAGAAAGAAAGATGCGCGGCCAAAGGACGCTGCAGCGTCGGCTTTTCGTGCTCCTGGTGCTCTCACTCTCGCTCTCGCTCACGCACGCTCGTGCATTTCGCGAGGTCTATCGCTTCGGCTTGTTCCCGGCTTCGCTCGATCTCTTGAGCTTCAGCAGCAGCTCCAGCGGCAGCATGAGCGACGCGGTTGGCAGCTCGGACCCCAAGGACCACGAGTACTTCCGCCCGACGGGAGAGGATGTGTCGGGGTTCCCCAAGAACAACGCCAAGTACCACCGCAGCCCGTGTCCGGCGCTCAACACGCTGGCAAACCACGGGTACCTGCCTCGCGATGGCAAGAACCTGACGCCCGAGATGCTGGCCAAGGGCGTCATGGAGGTGTTCAACATCGACAAGTCGCTGGCTGACACGCTCACGTCCGTGCTACCGGCCAACTTCACGCTCGCAGACCTCGGGGAGCACAATTTTATCGAGCACGACGCGTCGTTGGTGCATGACGACGCCTACTTTGGACGAGATCCGTCCCAAGTGAACACGACGCTGGTCAAGGATCTGCTGTCCAAAGCAGACGGCAAGGGTCAGATCACCAAGTCGGCCATCGCGCATTATCGTCATTGGCGTGAGCAGCAATGCGCCAAGGACGACCCCAAGTACGGGCTGTCGCTGAAGCAGCAGCTGGTCGCGTTTGGCGAGTCGGCGCTGGTGCTGATCGCGTTTGGACACTACGACACCGAGACTGTGTCGGTGGCAAACGCTCAGTCGTTCCTGGAGAAGGAGCAGATCCCTGACGGCTTCGCCAAGTCGACGACGCCGATCAGCAGGGCGACAGCCGTGTACTTGGCGATTCGTCTCAAGTGGCTGGCAACGTTTGGATAGGTGATCCTTCCCTCTTGGTGTTGAGTGGCTTGGCGCCGCGGTTGCTGGCAGCAAGGTCTTGTTGCCTCCATGCATTTTTGGTCTCGTAATCACCATGCCTTAGCATCCACCTAGTCTTGAGTCACAACTGATCGAGTTGAGTTGGGGTTGTACGCTGCTAGAAGCTATCTCTACATCACCAGATATCAAAGCCAGATCTGGGAGATTCAGTGCTTCAGTAGCAGTTGGCCACGACCGCGACAAATGCCTCCCTCCTGCATTGATAAAGAGCTCATGCTGGCTACAATGGAGTACTCTTCTGCATAGTTGCAACGCGCGCTGCTCATGGTGATAAGCTGAATGACTTGGATGGGTTTCTGTGGCGCGCGACAGCTTGTGTGCATCAAAGGACTTCATTGCGTTGGAGCTAATCGACAAGTCCTGCATCGCCACAAGGAAGGGTTGCTTTGTCAGCAACCAGCCATCCACGCAAGGTAGTTTGAGTCGAATCGTCAAACACCACATAGGGAGACTCTAGTCTTGACACGATAGCTTAGCTTTGCGCTAGATCGCTACGAAACATCTTCTTCCTTTGCAACACCGCCTCATCTCTAAGGATTTTCCTGAAGGGTACCGTTTTACACGGCATGGTCCTTGACAGGATCCCAACTCGGAAAGGTAATCCAGTTCTCATCCAACGCATCCAGCTCTGCCACATGTTCCGCCGATAACTTCACGTTCACAGACTCCAGGTTCGAAAGAATACGATCCTCCTTCACCGACTTCGGAAGAGGAATCCAACCCTTCGACAGACTGTAAGCGATCAACACCTGCGCCACTGTCGCGTTCACTTCACTACCAATGCGAAGAAGCGTTGGATCCGACATCTTGAGTCCACGAGCCAACGGCGAGTACGCCTGCAAAAGGACACCCTCACTCTCGAAGAAATGAACCAACTCCGACCGCGTGAGCCACGGATGCAGCTCGATCTGGTTGACCGCTGGTTTGACGCGGAAGGTCTCGGCGAGTTTCTTGTAGTGTGCCTCGCTAAAGTTGGAGACGCCAATGTCTTTCAGCACACCCTCCGTCTTAAGGTCTTCGAGTGCTCGCCAGGTGTCAGCACGTGTGGCCGAGTCGCCAGGTGCATGGAGCAGGTAGAGGTCAATGTATCCGAGTCCGAGTCGCTCGTTGCTGGCACGAGTCGCCGCGATGGCCTTTTCGTATCTAGACTAGATGGCGTTTGGCATCCAAGTCATTACGGGCATCAGTGGTGTCCGTCCCATAGCGCCATAGGAATTCACATTCGCTTCATGACCGATCAAATTGGTGTGAATGTTCATCGATGGACTCGAGGAGGTGTTCGAGCAAGACCGCCTCGAGTATGGATCTACACGAGCTCATTTGCACAGAGAGCGAGCCAGCTATTGGGCATCATGAGGACTCTCTAGGCGTCGACGCGGTCGAGTCGACCTGCAAGATATCTCTGCACTCGCCGTGAAAGCTACATGTATCTAGTTAGGCATAGTGTAGCTACTGTGGTATCCACGTGAAATGAGCTTCTCATTCCGCGTCCTTTTTTAGCTGTACGTGGTGAGATCGTGGTGCGTTGCGCGGAAGGCTTCATGGACCAGCGATGGCGATTCCTGCAGCCGTGGTGCAAGCCCGTGCAAGACCTGCTGGCGAACGTGGCGCATAGCAGGACCAGTGAGCTTTACGTCCGAGTTCACGCGCCTCCAGCTACCGAAGCCACGCCCTCGCGACTTCGCGGCATCCGCAACGCGCTGCTGCTGCTCACTTTGCTCGCCCGCGTCGACTCTGGTGCATTGGAATACGTGTTGGAGCACTACTGCGGGTCCTGGGTACCCAACCAGAAAGATCTCCCGTGTGTGTGGCCCAACGGGTTCCGATTGACAGTTGATAACTCTGGCAAGGAGAAAAAATGGAGTCCTGCCATGCTGAATAGTCTGCTGTGTGACCTCGACGCCAAACCAGTGGCTGGCCTAGTGATGGCTGTACGAAAGCTCACAAGGCAGACGCTTCGATCCCAGCCCATCATTTTGGAGCTGAAGGTCCCCATCGCCGTCGACTTCTTTCGAATCAGCAATATCGAATGGGAATCCGCGGACCCGTGCCTTCGCGCTCTCCACGAGTTATACGACGTGCATGGGGGCTGGAAGTTTTGCGTAAACCTTCAGCCGTCAGATTTACGCTGTAGTTTCGAGCTTTCTTCGGCGTGTGCGTCGGTTCTACCAGGGGGACTGACGCCAAATATTGCAGATCAGATTTGCCAACTGACCAAGCGCAACAACGTACTCGAAGATTTGACGTTGAACATCGCAATGCCCTACAAAGTGGAGCCAATAACCACCGGGTGGCTTGGCAAGCTATTTCACCAACTACTAATCAACGGCAGAGTAGCGTCGACGGAGTTCTCACTGACGTCCAACTTTGTCATGTACTTATCGCGCCTTTGCACTGCTCTTGGAGAGGCGCGAGATGTCGAAAATATGACTCTGACGATGGAATTTGTAGACTCCGAGGAAGTGGACAACTGGATTTGGGAATGCGTTGCGTTTGCGCTGTTTTCCAAGTATGCCCAGTCCCATTCTTCGATCTCGCAAGTGAATCTTCGGAGCGTTTGCATTTCGACCATTGAGGCGAAGGCAATATCCCAGCTGCTGAACGCCGAAGACCCTCTAATCTACTTTCTTGAACGCGTGTTGAGTATGCAATCGGAGGCTGAGGATGAAAGCAATCGAGCTCAAGTCAAAGGAGTCAAGCGAGCCGCTCTGAGCAAGGGAGCAGTTGTTACCCAATTGATCATGTATCCCGAAGAAACGCCAGCGACTGGGAATTGTACTTTGGAAAATGACTTCAGCACCATATACGTGCTGGAGGACCAAGTTGACAGTAACGAATGCAAGTATGTTCATGCTTTGATTCCGGGGTACGGGCTTTGTGAGGTGTCGTCTCATGACTTGAAGCCAACCCTTAAACTCTCTGATGATAGTATTCTTCAGTCAACAACTGGCTTGACCAGTCTGAGCCTGGGTTTCAGCTATTTCGCTGAAGAGCCATCGGAAGGTCTACCAGCTTTTCTCCCTTTGATTGGAGCACCCTTGAAGCAGCTGCAGTTAGATCTGCCAAGCACAGAGACCCTCGACGTGCTTGACATACTGCGAGCCTGCCCATCCTTGGAAACGCTCATCATCGCAGAGATAGCTATCAGCGCAAGCGCCTTCATCCAAGGCATTCGTGAAAGCAACATGCAGCTTCAAGTGCTTCGATGCCGTTTTGACGACGATTTTACGATCGTGGAAGAGCTTTCCAAAGCGGATTCACCCCTTGCACAATCTTTGCGGGAGTTTGAGTGTCGTTTGGTAACCTACCGAGAATCCCCACAGAGGCGTGAATTTGCAACCACGTTTTTGACGATGCTCTCTGCCAACAAGACCTTGGTGACAATCACGGTTCATGTTGCTAGAGACCTCAAGGACTTGTGCGAAGGCAAGTTGGTGGAGTGCCCACTTTCTTCACCACGCGAGCCATTCCCTCTGTCTTGTCGATTAGCCTTCCTCAGCATCTTTCGTCGAATTAGTCACCATGATTCCATGCCAAAGCGCGCCAAGCACGAAGCAGGAGATGCGTTTCCTGCAATGCCAGATCAGCACGCTCTTCGAACCATCTTTGCCTTTGCAGCTGAGTGCGCATTCCGTCAAGTCGTAGTACATGTCGACAACTCCCTCCCGCACCGCCCCACCGAGAGCGAGCTCGAAATGGAATGGTCCATATTCGGCGACGATCTGTAATGGAGACGAGTTGGATCAGCAAATAGGGCGAGTCACCAAAAACCCAAGAGCTCTCCGTCAGGGTCTGTCGTTGAGCTGGCGATCGATAGCACCATACGTGCATCTGGCGGTGGAAGCTCTTCGACCACCAGTGCTAATGAAAGGGTCAGGGTATCAGCAAGATTGGGGCATATAAAAGCGAACGTTCACATGATGCAGCTTGCCGTCGATTTTTTTTTTTTTTTTTCATCCTCGCGCCCAGCGTCTCTGAAGGAGCACTTGATGTGATCCATGTCAATCTGTCCAAACCTCGCAGCAGGCATACCCTGTCGAACCGCCTGCACCGTTCCGGGAACGCTCTCCCTTTCGATTCCCGGAACGTTCGTCGTCGCTGTAATCCTTTTCAGAGGTCCTCATAATTTATAAATCTACCACATAAAATGCTTTTCAACAGGTAAGTTGCCGGAGAAAGGCGAGGCGGTGAGGTTTCGCCCCATATTTTGCCGCCAAGGCGTCGCGCGCGCGAGGAAAACGGCCCAAGATACCGGCGGCGGCGGCGGTCGGGGCGGCCATGGACGCGATCGTGGGCGTGCGGCACTACCTGGAGAAGATCATGGCGGACCCGCAGCTGGAGGGCATGAAGGCGCTGCTGCTGGACGCGGACACGACGGCGGTCATCTCGATGGTCATGTCGCAGTCGCACATTCTGCAGCGCGAGGTGTTTCTGGTCGAGCCGCTCGACGCGGCGGCGCACGAGCCCATGCTGCACCTCAAGGCGGCCGTGTTTGTGCGCCCGACGCCCGCGAACATTGACGCGCTGCGCAGAGAGCTCAAGGCGCCCAAGTTTGCGCAGTACCACCTCTTCTTCTCCAACATTTTGCCCGTCGAGCTGCTCGAGAAGCTCGCCGAGGCCGACGAGAACGAGGCCATCGCGCAGATACAGGAGTACTACGCAGACTATCTCGCTGTCAATGACTCGCTGTTCCACTTCAACCTGCGCGGAAGCGTGCAGCTCAGCGCGCGCAACGGAACCTCCGCCGCCTCCGCCGCGGCCGTCGCGGGAGGCGCCAACCTCGCCGCCTCGAGCTCGCAGCAGGTCTTCCAGCGCAGCGTCGATGGACTGCTCTCCGTGCTGCTCTCCATGAAGAAAAAGCCCACGATTCGGTACCAGAAGGGATCCGAGATGGCCGAGAAGCTCGCCAGAGAGGTCTCGGCGCGCATGCAGCTCGAGCAGGACGGACTCTTCGACTTCCGGCGACCCGAAGTCGTACCGCTGCTCTATGTGCTCGACCGCAAGGACGACCCGGTCACGCCGCTGCTCACGCAGTGGAACTACCAGGCCATGGTGCACGAGCTGCTTGGACTGCACGAGAATCGCGTGGATCTCCGGAACGCGCCGGGCGTGCGCAAAGACATGACGGAGCTCGTGCTGTCGGCCACCTCAGACGCGTTCTTTGAAAAGCACATGCACTCCAACTTTGGAGACCTCGGCATGGCCGTCAAGAAACTCGTGGACGACTACCAGGCCGAAACGCAGACGCACGAGAACATCAATTCGATCGAGGACATGCAGCGCTTCTTGGACAACTACCCAGCGTTCCGCTCCCAGTCCGTCACCGTGTCCAAGCACGTTACGCTCATGGGCGAGCTCGCGCGCCTAGTTGAGGTTGACAACCTCATGGATGTGAGCCAGCTTGAGCAGGAACTTGCGTGTAGCGATGAGCACAATGCGCACTTCAAGGATCTGGTTGCCAAGCTCAAAAACGCACAGATCAAGCCGCTCAACAAGCTCCGGCTGGCGATCTTGTACGCGCTGAGATACGAGACTAACAGCTCCGTGCAGCTCAAGACAGTCAAGGACCTGTTGTTTGCGTCAGGTCTGCCGTCCGACCGCGTCGCGCTCATCGACGTTTTCCTCAAATACGGCGGCGCAAGCGCGCGCGCAGGCGACCTGTACGGGGATCGCGGACTCAAAAAGTTCATGCGCGCCGTCACGCAGGGTGTACAGGGCGTCCCCAACGTGTACGCACAGCACGTGCCTCCGCTCATCAAGCACCTCGAGTCGATTCTCAAGGGCCAGTTGCTGGATTCGGACTTTGGTATCGTGAATGGCAACGCGACGCCAGGGATCAAGAAGGTGCGCGATGTGATAGTGTTTATCTGCGGCGGCGTGACGTTCGAGGAGGCCATGAAGGTGGCAGAGCTCAACCAGCGCGTGGCCATTCAGGGCCAGCGCGTGCTGCTGGGCGGCTCGTGCATCCACAACTCGACAAGTTTCCTGAACGAGGTCGCCGCGGCATACGGACTGAGCTCGGGCGGCGCCGCGCACGCGAACGGCAGCTGGAGCTATGAGAGCAAGAAGCAGTGACCTTGATATTGTGTACTACAGGTAGTTTGGCCCCGTTCGGGATCATTTAAGCGTGCGTGTGGCGAGCGGAGCGGTGGGGTGGGGGCGGCAGAGCGTAGGGACGAGTATGTAGCGAGCAACAGTCAAGTCGAATACAGCACCCACGGATCGATCCTCGCCGAGCCTCTGTGTGTCACGTTGTCGTCTATGAGGTCGTCTCTATCTCTTCTCTCCTCTTTTGCTACCGATCGGTTCGGTTGTTGGCGTCGTTCCCGCGTCTCGCTCAGCTGGACACGTCGATGCGCTCGTAGGCGTCGTCGCCCGTCTCCATGTCGGTGCCGTAGAGCTCCACGTAGAGCACCTTTGGGATGAAGGCGCTCGAGTCGTTGGTCTTGATGTAGACCTTCCACAGGCGCGCGGTCTTTCCTCCGATGGAGGTCTGCAGCACGAGTCGGCCCTTGTCGTCAAAGAAGAGCTGCGCCTGGCGCGAGGGCAGCGCGTTGAGCGTGACGTGGAAGCGGCTGCCTGGCGGCGCGGCGGCGTCCGCCAGCATGGGCTTGTGGCTGTACCCCCACGCGAGCTTGCGCTCGATGGCGCCCGTGGCGTTGCTCGTGGGGCTGTCCGTCCACCCAAAGCTCTGCCAGCGGATGTCGATGGGCCACTTGGGCTGCAGCTCGCGGCGCTCGCGGTCGCGGAAGTTGGCCGCGTACACGACGAGCTGCGCGTTCTTGCTGCGCTCGAACACCACGAGCCGGTCCTCGTCCGCCGGCAGGTACGCGGGCCACAGCTTGGTCTGCGGCTGCGTCGACTGCGTCGTGGGCGGGTAGTCTCGCTCGGGGAACTCGGCGGTGAAGGCGCGCGTCATGACTGACTGCTCTCGCTCGGCTCTGCTTTGGGAACTGGCAACTACGCGGTCGTAGCTCCTCATATGGCAGCTCGCTATTTCCAGCGCCTGACGCTTGAGGGAGCATACAAACTCCAAGTCATCCAGCGTCCTTTCGTGGATTTTCCCGAATATCCTGAGTTGCCTGAGTTGATCCATCTTCTTCGAGATGGCGCTGGATGCGGCGCTCAAGGAGGCGGCGCTGGCGGCGTTCGCGCGCGCCGTGACGCGCGTGGCGGGCGCGCAGCAGGCGCAGAAGAAGCAGCTGCTGGCGGTGGACGCGGCGCACCTGGCGGTGTTCGAGCTCCTGGCGTTCGGCGCCGGCGGCCGCGAGTTCTACGACAAGCTGCGGATTTCGCGGCTCGTGGCGCTGCGTACGCGCGCGAGCGACGCCACGAGCGTGCGGCGGCAGCTGGGGCTCTCGGACGATGGAGAGCTCGCGGCGCCAGTGGTGGTGGTGCTGCCCCCGCTCACGACGGCGGCCAAGCTCGTTGCGGAGGCGCTGCGGCCGCTCGAGAAGGTCGCGGACGGCAGCAACCCGTCGGTGGCAGTGCTCTGGCTGCCCGCGGCGACCAGCGAGGTGACGCTCGAGATGGAGCGCCAGGGAGTTGCGGGGATGGTCAAGCAGGCGGACCTCGCGCTCGGACTGCTGCCCGTGGACCGCGGCGTCGCGGCGCTGTGCCACGACGAGGTGTTTGGAGAGCTGTATGTCAAGGGCGACTCGCGCGCGCTCACGGAGGTCGTCAAGAGCCTGCTGGCGGTCGAGAAGCACACGGGGAGGACCATCATCGATATTAGCTGCCACGGGTTCTTCGCGCTGCGAGTCAAGAAGATGCTGGAGCTCGCACACAGGCAGCAACAGCGGCTCAAGATGCGGCGATCCGCCGGACGGCAGTCGACGACAGAAGGTCCTGCTGCAGCGCCGATAGACAAGCTCATCATCATCGATCGCATGGAAGACCCGCTGTCGATGCTGTTGACGCCCATGACGTACGAGGGACTGCTGGATGCGTTGGTGGGGATCAACCACGGCGTCGTGACGTATGAGAAGGAAGAGAACCCGTCGCCAGAGGAGCGTGATATTCGGAGGGACGAGATCGGCGAGATCGCAGACATTAACCTCTCCGATTCGTCTTCCTCCGTGTCTTCAGTCGCTGACGCTGCTTCCACGACGACAACGCAGAAGGTGGTGCTGAACCACTACGACGAGCTTTTCGCTGACATCCGAGATGTGAACTTCAACATTCTCATTTCCCGTGTACTTGTTGGCATTGCCCAAGATCTGGCGGTAGAAGTTCGCGGCAGTAAGGCGAGTGCTGCGCCTTCTGGGGAGCGGCAAGGTCCCATGTCTGCTGATCGTCCACGGCAGGAAACCTTTCTCAAGGTCAAGGAGCTTCTCAAGAAGGTCCCAAACCTCGTCAAGAAGAAACGGTCTCTTGGCCATCACCTTCAGCTTGTAAACCAGATTCGAGAACTCAGTACCCAATTCGCGCTGCGTGGGTGCGTCGAGACCGAGATGCTCATCATGAGTGCTGGCAAGAGCTCTTCGTCCACAGATGCCAAGGATATTGACCGCTTTCTCGAAGAAGCAATCCTGCGTGACCCGCCCTTGAACCTGTACGACGTCATTAAACTTCTCTGTCTGTGCTCGCTTGTGCGTGGAGGGATGAAGCACGACAAGCTGGCGTGGTACCGCCAGCAGCTGTGCCATACCTACGGCCACAAAGTACTGCCTTTGCTGACGCAGCTGGAGAAGCTTGATCTTCTGTCCGTCGAGAACAAGTTCGATTTCCCCACGAACCGCAAAAATCTCGCGCTCATGCGTGGCGCTCTGGATGATGAGGACACCCAGAATCCGATGGACATTCATTTCATGTTCCCGTACACTGGCTACGCTCCTATGAGCGTCCGGCTGATCCAGAACACGCTCGGCATGAAATACAAGACTCTGGCCAAGGACCCAACGTCGTCTGTTCTGAGTATGAGCAGCAGCAGCAATAACAGCAGTGGCGGCAACAATTTGGCAGCGAGGAGCTCCGCGGCGTCAATGTACGGACCGGACGGAGTCTTGAAGAAGCCCACGAGCGTCCTCGTGTACTACGTGGGTGGCGTCACCGTCGCGGAGCTCACGGCCTTCCGGTTCCTGAATCAGAAGCAGTCCGAGTTTGAGTTCTACGTGGCTGGCACGTCAGTTTGCAACGGCAACCGCATCCTTCGCGCCATCTACTAAGTCGGGTTGTGCCGTGTTCTCACATGTAGATACCAGATAACACTGCAAGACGCAGCGGTGAGGCGAGGAACCTCATGTCCATACAAAGAAACGTTAGGGTGATTGTTGATCTGGAGTACCGCCAGCATCGACAAGGCAGACATGTAGGTCAGTGAAAGAAGTTCCGCGTTCCGTCGGGCGATACTTTTGTCTTCGCTAGGTACATGCACGGCGCGCCACTGCGGCGCCTCGGGGACTCATTTGCTGCTGTTGGTCTTCCTCGCGTCGGTCGGCTCTGCGAGCTGGATGAGCGACACGACGGCCTGCGAGACCTTGGACGGCAGCGCTCTCTCGTTCTGCTGTTGGTCGGACGTCTTGTCGTCGCTCTTCCCGTGCGCCTCCTTGGCGTCCTTGTCGGTCTGCTTGTCGCTTCTCCGGTCGTCCCTGGCAACGCTGACGGCCTGCTGCAGCGCGACCATGGCAGCCTGCGCCCTCTTGGCGTCGTCACTGGGCCCGTCCGCCTGCAGCGGCGTCTGCTGCTGCTGCTGCTGCTTGGCTCCTCCCGCGGCCTGCTGGCTCTGCCTGCGTCGCTGGCGCTCAATCTTCTGCCTGTACTTCTGCGCGTGGGTCATGGTCTGGCGCGTCGTGCGCGAGCCCACGTGCGCCGCCACGAGCTTCCAGGGGCCCGACGGGTACATGACGAGCGCCTCGAGGAAGCGCTCGTGCTCGGCCGCGGACCACGCCTGCCCCGCGCGCGTGTCGCTCTGCTCGCCTCCCCCTTCGCCGCCGTTGCCGCCGTTGCGGTCGTTCTCGCTGGCCGCCACCGCCTTGGACGCGTGCGCAGGGTGAGGATCCAGCCGGATCAGCGCCGCGTCCTCCGCGTCGCCGTCCAGCATCTGCCGCCGCACGCGCTGCGTGATCGTCATGGCTTCGCCGATATGGGTGGGGAGCGGAACCCCGCGTGGGTACACTCGCAACCCACCACTGTACGCCCGTGTGGGCCACTCAAAAAAAAACAATTGTAAAGGTGTGTGTATGAAACACAAAGAATCGACTAAACTGATGTGTGACACACTTGAAACACCACTTCAACGTCTGACCGATTGATTGATTGATTTTGTCAGCCGAATATCGACAGCAACTTGAGCCGCAGAGTCAGATACAGCGTGGCGGCAGTGCTGATTGGCGTCGCTGACTTGGAGAAGCCGACGGGGATCTGCTCCTTCTCCAGGAACGACTGAGCGTTTGCCACCGACACGGTCTCGGTGTCGTAGCTCCCCAGTCCGATCAATATCAGAGCCGACTCGCCGAACACGATCAGCTGCTGCTTCAGCGACAGCCCGTACTTGGGGTCGTCCTTGGCACATTGCTCTTCACGCTTGTTGCGGAGCTGCGCAAGGGCCGACTTGGTGATCTGACCCTTGCCATCTGCTTTGGACAGCAGATCCTTGACCAGCGTCGAGTTCACTTGGGACGGATCTCGTCCAAAGTAGGCGTCATCATGCACCAACGACGCGTCGTGCTCGATAAAGTTGTGCTCCCCGAGGTCTGCGAGCGTGAAGTTGGCCGGTAGCACGGACGTGAGCGTGTCAGCCAGCGACTTGTCGATGTTGAACACCTCCATGACGCCCTTGGCCAGCATCTCGGGCGTCAGGTTCTTGCCATCGCGAGGCAGGTACCCGTGGTTCGCCAGCGTGTTGAGTACAGGACACGGGCTGCGGTGGTACTTGGCGTTGTTCTTGGGGAACCCCGACACATCCTCTCCCGTTGGGCGGAAGTACTCGTGGTCCTTGGGGTCCGAGCTGCCAACTGCGTCGCTCATGCTGCCGCTGGAGCTGCTAGTGGTGCTCGAGATCGAGCGATGTTGGGAACGAGCCGAAGCAGATAGTGCAGCTGCGTGTGAGAACGAAAGTGAGGCCGTGGAAGTGGCTGCGCATTGAAAAGATGAGACCGTCGGAACGTGAACGATCCGAACGTCATCACTCCACTGATTGCGATTGCAGCCACTAGGTTTTACCACCGTCTGCATGGACGAGACTGCACGAATGGGGAGGCATATGATGTTGCTCGTGGGATTTGAAAAACGAGCACCGTACCACAGCGTGACAACCACTACGAGCAGCCCCACCTCGGTCGTCTTTATCTGATTCAAGCTCTTCCTCGCTCTACTTCGGCTCCACGTTTATGATGGCGGAGCTAGATGCCGTGCTCATTCTGTTGAGCATACTGTTGGGCATAAGAATCACGATCAGTGGACCAACTGTGATGTCAACATTGTGCTTTTCCTGAAATCTGTGGGAGCCTTGGGCATCGTATGCGTGATGGCTTCCTATTTGCCTTCAGTGCCCTCGTGGTGCCGCTACTTAAAACCCGACGCACGCAGCAAAATGCTTGGATGCAGCCCGAACGAGACATCTTCAAGGCATCAAGGTTTGAGAGTGTTGCTAGAGATGGATGAGAAAGTGAAAATGACTTGAGCCTCTTGCGTTTATACTATCGTCGTGATTGGGCTAGAAGAGAAATGTCGTTACTTTTCCACAAGTAGTGCAACAACCGAGTCTCCACGATGAAACAAAAATCATTGCGTGATTCCAGAAAACTAACTACTGCTGGTCAAACACAAATCCACCATCAAACTGAAAGCTCAACTAATGCGTCTCCCACCATCTCATCGCCGTCATCCTCTTCATCACTATCCAAACTGCTGCTGTCGCTGGAATAGTTGTTGCCATCGAAACTTCCCTCCTGCGAATCGGAATAACTACTGTCATCATCGCTTTCGTCGTTGTCATCCCACACGTCGTCGTTGTCGATATCGGTTGAACCTATGTCGATTTCCCGGTCCTCACGCTCCGCCGCAAACGCAAAAATGAGCTCGAGGTTATTTTGACTCGGTCGAGGAGCTGCATGAGTAATATTGTTCCCTTTCACTTCTTTTGCACGGCAGTCGATACTGGTTAGGAATATGCTCAAGAAAGCTAGACGGCAGCGTATGGGGATAGGAGTAGAATTCACTTGCGTGATGGTGTATCCGTATCGCCTCGAAATGAGTATGAATGCATCCACAGGTAGGTCGAGCTGAACGTATTTTGGACTCTTGCTCGATATCAGCATATCCAGCATACAGCATGCTGCATTCGCTTCATTCACGTCTTTTGCACGAAATTTGAAGCGCCAGTAAAGAGATTCGAGATGCATTGACAGTGGCGAAGACCCATCTGCAAGCTCATAGACGATGACGGGGCCATTCGAGAAACTGCAATGGAGTTCCGTAATGCGCATGTCCAGCTCACGGTAGGTTCGAAGGAAGACATTCGAGTCAATTTTGATGCCGCTGATCGACAGAACCTTCAGTCTTGGACAGCATCGAAGCACGTGACCGATATCAAAGTCTTCGGGGGCATAATAAGAACCGAATTCAAGCTTTAACCGAGTCAACGGCCCACCGATCATCTGGAGCAACCGCATTACTCCGACAGCATAGCCGGAGAACAGCAGTGACAGACTTGTTATACCAGGAAAATCTTCAGGATTTGGGTGTGCGCTGTCATCGACCGTATTGAGAGCACTTCGAGAGACTTGGCAGACGCCGTATCCGGGAACTAACACGAATGTTTTGTTTGAGGCTGAGGTTTCTTCTTGATACAGAGGAATGACTCTTGCCGCATCTGCCGGGAGTGTGAAATTCTCGAACTCATAGGGAAGTTCTTCCCATCCGTCGATCGACACCATCTCCAATATCGTTCCTTTTCTGAGCAGCATGCGTCGTGAACAGTTGACGGTATCGGAGTCCATGCAAATTAAATCCTCGAGTGGGTTGTCAGAATCAAGAAGCTCGGCAATAGCGTCGACATCCGAATGCGTGATGGTGGCACCTTCCAAAGTCACACTAGTAAGGGATGACCAAGTACGCGCATGCTTTGAGAAGAAGGCAAATGCCAGCCACCTCCAGTGGATGTGACGATCTCTGATGAAGTTCTTCGGAAATGTGACACCCTTGGTCGATCTTGTTTCGGCTAGTGCTGTGCACATGCGCGGAGTGAGGGTGGAATTGCATGACTCTAGTGCGAACCGAGCGTCCTCAATGATCGCAAACCCATTATCAGGACAGCCACCAGCACAAAAGAGCCGCTGGAAAAGATTCCCGTAGCTGAACACATCTTTCTTATCGTCGCAAGAGTTGGCGTACCGGTGATTCACAGACACCTCGGAAATGACGAGTCCACCTCCGCAAGTAGCGATATCACCAATCTGTGTCAGCATAGTTGGAGTTGTCCAGTTGCCCGAAACACTTAGACTCGATATCTCAACTTTTAGAAAGCATCGGGGGATGCCAACTTGCTGCCCAAAGTTCACTTGCTTGGTCCAGCCGCCGATATTCCTGTGGAGATTTAGCAGCTCCTCCAAGAAGGGGTCTCGGATGTCCATCCGTTAGGGATATCCCGCTGTGCTGGCAACAATGACAACGCGAACATCGAACTCTTCGATCGTACAACTCAAGTTCCGTGCGGCCTCTTGCACAGCAACGACGAACCCAGGTGTTGGTTCTTCATCGACTCCCGTGAAAAGCTGCTCAAAACTTTCTGGCGTCCAAGCGCTGCCAAAGCTGCTGAGATCATCATCGATCACCATCTTGAACCGGTCGAGGTCAAGCTTGGCGTTGCTCCCAAGGTTGCCTCGATTTTTGTTCAGACTATAGTCGCAATGCGTCAATAGCACATGCTCCAAGACCGATAAATGACTTCGCGTGAGTAGCGACAGCAGCACGAGCGCGTCTCGAAAGCCTCGCAAACTAGCCAACGCCTCCTGGTTCGATCGTGGGGGCTTCACGGAGATACAATATGGTGGCAACCTGGGCTTGTTGCCGACCCCCACGAGGTACATGCGGCCGCGCAATGGCGCGAGCCAAGGGCTCAAGAACGCCCACTTGGCCTCCATGGGGAGGCGAATTCTCAACTGTCGATTCTCGCGACCCCAAAAGAAAGATATGAGTCATTAGCCGCCCATGTTGAAGTCACCAGCACCGTGTCTGCTTCCGAGCAATGGAGCTATACCTTGGCTATGAGCCACCACTAGGCATCCGTCGACAGCGGTGATATGGTGACCCCACCTTTCATTCATTCCGAGCTTCTCATGGCAACACGGCATGAATGCCGTCGAGTGAAAACCTCTCCATTTTAGGTGTTTATAAAGTGTCAACTGCCTCATCAGCACCTCTGTCCCATTTCGCAACCAGCGATCCAGGCAGCAAGCGACTCGATGGAGACAATGGAAGCGCAGCTGGAGGCGCTGGCCAGCGAGTTCGCGGCGTCGCTAGGTCTGGAGCTGTCGACGGACGGCGACGTGACAGTCAACGTCAAGTTCCTTCATCAAGGGCGGGCGTCGTTCGTGTGCTCGTTGGGTCTGACAGTGGCGGAGCTCAAGCAGAAGGTTGCCAAGGTGACTGGCGGAGACGGTGGGGCGTCGATGCGGCTCATCTACAAGGGGAAGGTGCTCAAGGACGAGCAGACGCTGAGCCAGTGCGGATTCAGGCATGAAGACACGATCCACGCGGTGGCTCGAAAATGGTCGGGTGGTGCGCAGACCCAGCCAGCGGAGACTGTCCAGCCGGCACGCCCTGCGAGCCAAACGGGGCTGCCTGTCATTTCGGCCACACCCTTCGCCGACTTTCTCACAGAGGTCGAAAACCGAAGCTGCACAGTTGGAACGTCCACGATACTATCATGTGGAGCTGACGTTGCTGTGGCTTCTACTGCAGACACTACGTCGGTGTGACGACTCACTTCAAGGGAATCTGGACCAGTTTTTCATCTACTCGAGCGAGTACATGCGTAGACTCTTCCCAGACAATCTTCCGTTCGGTCTCGTGAGTCTGCTGCCTAATTGGAAGTTGGGTGAGAAAACGCATTGATTGCTCTACTTTTTTGGTGTTTCAGATCCAGCAGCGCCTCCGAGAATGGCGCTCTCGAGCTTTGGTAGAGATCGCTGATGCCATGGTGCGTGCATCACTGCTGGATGATTGGGATTTCGTCCAGCGAGCTGACAGTTGTGTTGTCAACAAAGTCCTTCGCTCTCGCCAAAGAAGGAGAAGTGTCGATTCTCCGAGAAGAGATTCGCTCTGAAACCACAGACAATCGGCTCAACTTTTTCATGCGAGATTGCCTCACCTACAACCCTAGGGAATTAATCTCGTCATCCTTCAAGTGAGTTGCACTGAATGCTTTTCAGCCTTCCTTTGCATAGCTAACACGGCACAGCTTTGAATGGTGCTCGCTCTGGTTCCTGCTACAGATTCACATCAAGCATGGTCATCCCCGCGTCTCGAAACCCGACCAGGTTGTGTTTACCGCCATGGGTCGTCTCCTCGGTCGCCTTCCTGCTGAGCGCCCGATACTCGTCTTCAACTTCATCATGTGCATGATGCAAGATATGTCGTTGATGAGTCGCGCAGAGCAGGAAATCGGAGACGAGCACGGCATGACTGTCACGGCATCGATGCAAACGGTCATGCAGATGATGAACCCGTGATGCGTCCCTTCTTCGTCGAGCTTGAGTAGTCAGTTTTCTCGGTTTTGAGCAGTATGATCTCTCAAATTTTTGGGTCGTTTTTCATTTCGCTTCACAGCAAATCGCCTGTTTGTCATTGTTGAAGGCATCAGTCAGACCTACTTGAATGCTGTCTTGTGTGTACAAAACACCTGTAGGTATAAAACCCAGCCCACAAGAGACTGCACCAAATTCAGCTCGAGCGTTTCGCAAGTGTGAGCATCAATTCGCTTATAGATTCCCCCCACAAGGCACCAAGTCGCTTCACAAAAGGAACGATGGTGAAATTGATGGCCATCGTTCCACTTGAAGCAGCAAAGACGACTGCTGATGGCCCACAGAACGTGTCCTTCATGAATACCTTTGGCATGCTCGGTCCGCCGATTCTCTTTATGACGATCGTTTCAATGCTATGGACTATTTGGCTTATTTGCCTCAACGTCGCGCCGAATGCAACGGCAAATTACCTTATGGACACAGGAGACTTTGACAACGGAAATTTTTGGCTCATTTTGGGACCGGAGCCTGTGCTACTAGCGCTCACAACACTATGCTTATCATTTATTCTAGTGCTCTATGGAATCGTGATTCTCCGAATGACTCTGTGGCGGAATCCTATTCGTCGCTGCAAAAACAAGTCTTGCAACTGGACGATCTACGGAGGTAGAATGGGAGTTTTTCTCAATTCCCAAAATTTGTCGAAGGTCAAGCGTACATGGCAAGATATAACCGGATTCAACGGCAGGTGGCGAAAGCACTGGGTAAGGGATTGATTCATTATGGTATTGCATCAAGATGCAAGAGCTGACTGCCTTATCAATTTCAGAACTCGATTCTTAAAGCATTTGATCTAGTCCTGCAGCTACTGACGCTTCATCGAATCCTCGAGTACGGATTTGCTCCAACGTTGTGTTTTGGATACGCAACACTCGTCGCAGTAAATGCCCTCAGTTGTGCTGCCTTCATCTTCAGTCAAGCGAACCATTCTGCTTTAGTTGAGGTTTTGGTGGATGCTGTGTACGTAGCCAGACAAATATTTGACGATGGGAATATGATGAAAAGTCTAACGCAAGTGTCCTAAGCCAGATTTGACATGTTTTTCGCTGTAGGGTTCCCTTGTATGCTGCTTGTATATGCCTATTATCATTTCGATTTTGACCGTGCTCGAGCACGGTTGGTTTTGAAAGTGATGACTCCCGGGGATTTTAACCGGTATGCTCGCTTGATGGCTGATCCCAGGCAGGTTTCAAACTTCCTTTTCAGTTTTGATGCTCTCCGCACCAATACATGGGAAGGTCTAGTAATCCAAGCTGCTATGAACACATCTTTTTGCTATCGACTGCTCCGTGTAGTTGAGATGTACAGTGCATCAAGACGCCAGACTAATCATTCAGCAGACAATACTATTATGAAAGTTGATAACGATAGTAGCCACACTTCAAGCCCCACTGTTGCAGTGATACCATTCACCTCAAAAACTCAGGCAAGAGTACCTCGTGTACTTGCACTCGCTTTCTTTGTCGTTGCACTCGCTGCTATTTTGTACACTTACGAAGCCGTCGCTCGCTCTAGTCGAGAATGTAGACGATATCCCGAGTGCGCAGCCTTCGCGTACCGCTGGTCTGCACAATCAACGTGCCCTTGCCTAGCATATATTAATGTGGAGAAGGCACCGAAGACATTCTACGAGTGGATGAACCCCAAAGATGTGACAGCGTCGGTGGCAGCATTGGCGGCATCGGGTGATTTGCTTGTATTCAATATCATCAACCGAAGATTGCGCGTATGGCCAGATGAGCTCCGTAGCTGCAAGAATCTGCAATACATGTAAGTGCAGTACAAATGAATGCTTTGAAGATGCCTAATGAATGATGCATTACATGGTAGCTCGCTCATGTATACGGGTTTACAAGAGATTCTTTCTTGGGCCGCCGAGTTCACCAAGCTTCAATTTTTGTGCGTTTGCGATTAATGTGTAACACTTTTATGATATCACTCTAACAAAAGCCGATGGTTGATTCACAGAAGTATCGAAGGGAAAGCACATGAGAAAAATCTTGTAAAGATGCCAGTCGATCTGTTTGACAACATGTCCGTTCTGGCAAATTTGCATTTTGGGATCCACTTTCACCTCAAGCAGCTTCCTCGACTTGAAGGCCTTCGAAATCTCAACTCCATTACCTTTGCAGGACTTACAGCAGTAGTCGAGATCCCAAGTCTGTATTCTCTCAAAAAGCTTCAGCGGTTCGAAGTAATCGAATTGGCCGCACTGAAAGAATTTCCGTTGCTACCCGATGAAGTAAACCTCGCCACACTCAGTATTATGCTTTCTCTTCCATGTTGCAGCGGTTTTCTCGGACAGTGCGATTTGAATCTGCCGGCTTGTGTTGGAATGGATCCCACTTCGTGTCTGCCAAGTGATTATCAGGCTGAGGTAGTACACAAAGGCAGATTGAAATGCACAACTCCAGTAATTGCTTTCTTGATCGGATGTTTCGTGGTGTTTCAATGAAGCAGCTTCTCATCGGGCCAACCCGAGCACAGGTGGATAAATGTCAGGGTAAAATGTACCGCGAATGTATATTTGATACCAATAGAACCAGGACTGTGGGTCACTCTATCTGCATCAACGGCAGATTCCAGGTCGTGTCCTGCATGAACTCTGACGAAGCGGTGAATTTGCGACGTCGAGAGATAAGCAGCAAGACAGGATCTCCGTGCGACCCTGAGGTGGAAGCATGGCTGGGATGTCAATCTGGACCTTAGAATGCTTTTGATTGAATCGAGGAGAGGTGTGGACGGTGTAGGCATCTACTCAAAATCTGGAATTTCAAGGTCCAATCGAGTCAATTGACTCCTGACAAGTGCGATGAGACGACTCATATCCGTTGAAGGGTGGACCTCATCGGAAAGTTGGATACTCAGATACTTCATACTCTTCCACATCTTTTGTGATGAGTTGCCAAATCTAGACTCGTTTTTATCGGCATTGTCGTTGGTGATCTCACATACACCATTTCATGGAAGCAAGACTGTGGATTTGCCGATGGAAGCACTCAAGAGAATAGAACCAAGAGAATATTGATGTAGTCGAAAAAAAACCTCTTCGTATAGGATAGTTGACATAAGCTTCACCGCCGTTTTCTTCAGTCAGGTTTGGGGGAGCTCTCAAGTTTGCCTCTGTGAGGCTTGCGTGTGTTTGATCTTCTTGGCTAGACACATGCCAAGCAAGCTTCCTAAACTAAATACGCCCCGTCGATGTGTGGCCGCAATTCGCCCCAATCTGTCTGTCAATCACAAGACTTCTCCACTTCAACTTTGAGATGGCTACATTTCCCATCTCTTGATGACACCAGACCTCTATTTTAATATACCCTCCCAATATCCCATTTCATAATTCCAATATCAGTCTGAAAATGCCTCCGTCATGGTATATCCCGTCTAAACCGAAAAGATACATCGGCAATCCACCTGGCGTATCTCCTTCCATCATCTTGCGCGCTTCCTCATTCCCCAACCAGCAAGACAAGCAAGCAGTCTACCAAGCAACCAGCGCCAATGGACGACAATAACATCAGCAATCGCTCTGCTGCAGCTTCCGCTGGCCCAGCGGAGGCCCAGCGGTCGACTGGTGAGACACAGGGCGATGTGCAGGTCCGCGTCAAGTTCATCGGCCGAGCGAGCGTCTCGCTCGTCTGTTCTGCGGGTTTGGCGGTCGAGGAGCTCAAGAAGAAGGTGGTAGAGGCAGACAGCGCGAGAGATGAAGGAGTTGGAGGTGCCGAAGGAGCTGCGCTGCGGCTCATTTACAAGGGGAAGGTGCTCAAGGACGGCCAGACGCTGAGCCAGTGCGGCTTCCGCAGTCAAGACACGATCCACGCGGTGGTTAAACAGCTGACTGGCGAGCCTCAGGCGCAGGAGAGCTCAGCGAGATCGACTACTGGAGCTTCAGCGACGTCCACGGGTGGAGGAGGCTTCGTAGCCGACTCGACCGAGTGGGAAGACGTTGGGGACGGATTGACGATGCGTATCCACGTGCTGAGAGATGGGAACGGATTTACTAGTGTCAGCGAGTTTCTGGAATCAATGTTCAGCGACGACGAGGAATCTGCCGTGGTTGAGAGCGATACCAACCCATCGGACCGGCTAGAAGCTTCGGCTGTTGCGACGACTCCAACAGAGTCTGATGCTGGCCTTGCCGGTAACACTTCAGTGGAAGCTGTAGCACCAGTAGTCACCATTGGTCTGGACAGCACAGCGCTTCCAGCGCGACCTCAAAACCACCTGGAGGAAACCATATCCGAGAACACCTTGTTGGCGAAGATTGTCCACGACGATGCTGCAGTCCTGCGCGAGGCGATGAGTGTTTCCAGGTATGAGTCGAGCTCACGTTCTCCAGGTCTCCGTCAAGAAATGTTCGATGCTGGAGACGCTCTCGAGGATGTGAGTGGCGTGTTTCTGGCTCTCCACCGAGAATTGGAGGCAGTATCAGCTGAATTGCTTAGCGGACGCACGTTGAGCTATGAAGGTCGGGTGAACCTGCAAAGACGAGTGAATGCTCTTGTGAATGCAACGAGCAGGGCTGGTTCGTTCCCCACCATTGTGAACAAACTTTTGGCTGGGATACGCTTAATAGAGGAACGAGAGATTCCAACGACTGCACCTATCCAGTCGCCGGGCATTGATGGAAGTGCAAACGAGCAATCTGGCAGCATTGCCCCAGCACCAAGAGACTACACCCTTCCTACCATTTCAGCTACCCCGTTCGCTGACTTTTTGCAAAAAGTACGCTTAGTCGCTATGAATGCGATCCATCGCCTACTCACGCTACTTTTTGTTTTTGTTCGTAGGTACTGCAGCAGTGTGGTGGATCTTTTAGTCAAGGGCTGAAGGAGTTCCTCATCCACTCGAGAAAAGAATTGCACAAGCTGTTCCCACCGAACGCCCCATTCGATATCGTAAGTCACGCAGCCTTTTCGAGACGCAGACTGCCATTAAATGTCATATTGACGGAGTTTTCTGTTTGTGTATCATTGCAGATCAATCAGCGTCGCCGAATGTGGTGCGCTCGAGCAGTGGAAGAGATTGCCGCGGCTGTGGTGAGTGTTGCAAACTATTTTCCTGTCGATGGCGCTAATGATTTTGCTTGGGTGAAGGCGAGTGTCGCTGGAGAAGAAGGTCCGACAGTTCAAGAAAGCGGTTTTTCTGCGGCTTTGGGAGACAGGATCGACCGCTTCGTGCTTGAGTACCTCGCGTTCGATCCGAGCCAACTGCTCCAGTCCATTGTTGTGTACGTAATATCCCGTAGTATCTCCCAACGAACTGCTAACTTCGTTGTTCCTTCCTGCAGTCGCCGCTGGTGCGTGATTTGGACATGCCTACGTACCTTCATCATGGCGACCCACCCCAGCATCCGCGACGACAGCGCCATCCACCTCACCATAACTCGCCTTCTCGGCCCCCTGCCGCGCCAGCGAGCGACGCTCCACTTCAACTTCCTCGTGATGACGGCTCTCCACATCAACGCAGCACTCGAGAGCGATCGCCGAGCCTCCGAGCAGCTGGGCGTGTAAGCCCAGCCACCCCCGTTCATCCGTCCGAAGGTCATGCCAGCTTCACGTTGAAGTCGTCTTACATGCGTAGTCCTCCAACCGTAATAGTATCGAATTATCACGTCTATATACGATATTCTTACGGATTTGTAGCGTATTCACGTAATATCCTCCTAGTAGTGCTGCAGGGGTCCGGCTAAGTGCGAAATCGGCGCAGGATCTCCCCACTGCGCTGAAAGATTTCCGCGCCCCCGGCCTATCGGCGACCCGGGAAGAAGCGAGAGCGAGCAACATGACGGTGGCGCTGAGCAACTCCGGTGCGTTTTCGCGCGCTCCGCCGCGGCCCAGCGCTCGGGGCGCGTCCGGAGCGTCCGATCGCGGCCTCCCGCGCGCTCTGGGGCGCTCTGGGGCCCGAGAAACGCGCGGCAGACTGACCTTCGCTCTGTTTTGCAGCCGCGGGCGTGCTGGCGCTGCTGGAGGAGGAGGACAACGCGCTCAGGGCGCACGCGCTGCAGAAGCTGCACCAGGTCGTGGACTTTTACTGGGCCGAGATCGCGGACGCCATCCCGCTCATTGAGAGCCTGTCGGACGACGACGCCTTCCCGGACCGCGAGCTCGCGGCGCTCGTGGCCTCCAAGGTGCGCTGCTGCTGTCTGCTGGTGTCTACGGGGTGGATAGAGGACTCACGCTTTGCTTGGGGGGACCGGTTGCAGTGCTTCTTCCACCTGGAGGAGTACGATGACGCGCTGCGGCTGGCGCTCGGCGCTGGCAAGCACTTTGACATCAACGCCAAGTCGCAGTACACGGACACGATCGTGGCCACGTGCATTGACGCGTACATCGCGGCGCGCACCAAGGAGGACGAGGACGCAGAGAAGAGCCTCGACCCGCGCCTCACGGCCGTCGTCGAGCGTATGTTCGAGCGCTGCTACGCCTCGGGCGAGTTCAAGCAGGCGCTCGGCGTCGCGCTCGAGGCGCGCCGGCTCGACCAGGTGCAGGAGAGCTTGCGCCGCTCGCCCGATGTGTCGGCTGCGCTCGCATACTGCTTCGACATTTGCAAGAACGTGGTCTCGAACCGCGACTTCCGCCTCAAGGTCTTCCAGGTGATGGTTGACGTCTACCGCTCGAACCCCGTGCAGGACTACTCGAGCGTGTGCCAGTGCCTTCAGATGCTTGACAACCACCTAGAGGTTACCAAGATCTTGGACCAGCTCGTGCGCGGCAGTGACGACGACTGCCTCATCGCGTTCCAGGTTGCCTTCGACCTGACGGAGAACGAGAACCAGAAGTTCCTCATGAACATTTACCACTCGCTGCCGTCGCCTCCGACTGCCACTGCCGAAGAAGCCAAGACTGATGAGGGAGCGGCTGCAGCTCCGGCACCGGTCTCGACGACTTCGACCCCTCCTCCTGTGCCAGCTGGCGCTAGTGCTGACTACTGGGAGAAGCTCAACAAGCTCAAGCTCATTCTGTCTGGCGAGTTTGTTGTCGACCTGAAGCTCGACTTCCTCTACCGACATAATGACTCAGACCCGCTTATTATGAAGACGATCAAGACTGCCGTTGAGAACCGCAATTCGGTGCTGCACCACTCGGCGGTCATTGCGCACGCGTACATGAACTGCGGTACGACATCTGACACATTCCTGCGCGAGAACCTGGAGTGGCTTGGCAAGGCGACCAACTGGGCAAAGTTCACGGCTACGGCGAGCCTCGGTGTCGTTCACAAGGGTCACGTGCGCGAAAGCATGAATCTGCTGGCGCCATACCTGCCGCAGGGCGGTATGTCGTCGTCTCCCTACTCGGAGGGTGGTGCGCTCTACGCTATGGGTCTGATCCACGCCAACAAGGGCTTTTCTGGCTCGGTGAGCAAGTCGACGATGGAGTACCTGCGGAATGCGCTTCGTAACGCTGGCTCGGACGAGACAGTGCAGCACGGGGCTTGTCTGGGTATTGGTCTTTGCGGACTTGCCTCGCACGACTATGAAATTTACGAAGAGCTCAAGAACATTATGTTCACGGACTCGGCCGTTGCTGGTGAAGGCGCTGGTATTGCCATCGGTCTGACTCTGCTAGGTGCTGGCGGTGATCTGCGCAATGGCGAGATCCTGAAGGACTTGCTTGCGTACGCACACGACACCAAGCACGAGAAGATCATCCGTGGTTGCATGATGGGCATTGCGCTGATGATGTACGAGCGTGAGGAGGCTGCGGATCCTCTCATTGAGCAGCTGACTCGTGACAAGGACCCGCTGATTCGCTACGGTGGAATTTACGCAATTGCCATGGCGTACGCTGGCACATCCAACAACACAGCGATTCGTCGTCTTCTGCACGTGGCTGTGAGCGATGTGTCGGATGATGTTCGTCGCGCTGCCGTCACGTGCCTGGGTTTTGTTCTGTTCCGCACACCTGTGCAGGTTCCTAAACTCGTGTCGCTGCTTGCGGAGAGCTTCAACCCTCATGTTCGCTACGGCGCGTGCATTGCTGTCGGCATTGCTTGCGCTGGTACGGCCAAGAACGAAGCGATCCAGCTGCTTGAACCACTTCTCGATGATGCAGTCGATTACGTGCGCCAGGGAGCGCTCATGGCGCTCGCCATGGTGATCATGCAGGAGTCAGAGGGCCGTAACCCGAAGGTCGCGGCAATTCGCGAGAAGATTCTGAAGCTCATCACGGACAAGCATGTGACGACCATGACCAAGATGGGTGCCATTATCGCGCAAGGTATCCTGGACGCTGGTGGTCGCAACGTTGTGATCTCGCTGCAGTCCCACACGGGCTTCACGAAGATGGCGTCCATTGTCGGTCTGGCTGTGTGGGCTCAGCATTGGTTCTGGTACCCGCTTTTCAACTTTTTGGAGCTCTCCTTCCAGACAACCTACGCTATCGGTCTGAACAAGGACTTGAAGATGCCGAAGGACTTTACGCTCACGTGCCATGCCAAGAAGTCGGCGTTCGCGACACCGAAGCGGCTCGAAGAGAAGAAGGAGGAGAAGAAGGAGCTCGTGGCTACTGCTGTGCTTTCGACAACAGCGAAGGCCCGTGCTCGTCAGGCGAAGCACGATGCTAAGGAGAAGAAGGCAGAGGAGTCCAAGGGTGACGTTGAGATGAAGGAGGCAACACCCGAAGAGGAGAAGAAGGAGGGCGAGGCTATGGAGGTTGACAGCGAGAGCAAGCCTGCCGCACCGAAGAAGCCGGCCAAGGAGCCGAGCGTGTTCACATTCTCGACCCCCGCGCGCGTGACGCTGGCGCAGGAGTCGACGCTCAAGCTTGAGGGTGCGCAGCGGTACGCGCCGGTGCTCAAGTCGCAGCGCCTTTCGGGCGTCATCATGCTGCGAGACTCGACGCCGAGCGAGAAGGAAGACGTAGAGATCGTCAAGGCGCCGGGTGCCGCGGGTGCCGAGAACGAGGCCGAGCCGCCTGAGCCGTTCGAGTGGGAGCCGCCGCAGCCCACGACGACGCCCGCTGCAACGACGCAGCCGGCCTCGCAGCCGTAGGTTCTGTAGGGCCAACGTATATTTTTCCTTGGCTAGTGCGGTTGAGACCAGGTAGCCCGGTAATGACAGACAAACATCCTGCCGGCTTCACGGTTTCGTCAAGTCGCACCGCGCTCATCAATGACAAGGATCCAGACGAGAGTGCATTGCAAGATGCAAATCGTCCGTGACACCAACAAAATAGGGTTTCAAAGAGTTGATACTTTTGGCTTTCGTGATGCCTCTTGCATCTACTTTGTTTCGCACGTTTCAGTTGACGACCAGCAGAAATAGCCAAGACATCTCGGTGGAAAAAGAGAGCAGGGAGCCGAATGAATCGGAATCAGGCAACAAGTGATTTCCATCTGGATCAATCGATTCATCGTTTGGAATTTCTCCCCGCAAAGTAGTTTTGGTGCATGCTTGTGTTACAGACAAGCACCGAAGTTGACAAGACAACTCTCGACTCATTAGTGGACAAAGAGCTCTGCACGATGTGCAGGCTGTGTCGCCGCCGCCATCAAACGACCAGTGGTCCCACCGCAATTGCCACCGCACTCGGCAATTGAAGGATGACACGCTTACTGCTTCTGGCGGTACTACCAGCAATGATCGAAGTGACAAGAAGCCTCGTTGACGGTCAGTCAACTGCTAGCAGCACCTCAGCATCTGCAGGTTCGAACGTCTTAGAAGAAAGCTCGACCTCGGACAGCGATGACTACTGCGACCCCACAATGTTCTCTCAAAGCAACCTCAACTACTACTTGAGTCTCCCACAGCTGTCCTCGTGCAGTGAGCAGAGTGACTATAACGTTATGTCTGGCTTAGCGCCGACGTACCAACAGGCTGTGAGAATCTGCGGCATAGATGACTGCACAGAGTTCTTCAGCTTGATACCGATGAATTCTTCCATACCCGACTGCAGGCTCCCATTCGGCATGCACTTCTACTGGCGAGCCGACCTGGTGGATTACGTCCTCGATGTTTGTGCCGAGTTGGGTAGCAGTAGTGGCAGCGGAAGTGTTACGTTCGACCCAGTCGTCTCTCCTGTCGACACCACTTCTTCCGACTACACCAACAGCTTCGTTCCGATAGTGGGTGGTGTGACTGCGGGCGTCGTTGTTTTGCTGGGACTACTCTGGTTCTTTTGGAGAAAGCGCAAGGAGTTGAGGAAGGATCTCACTTCTGATGACCACGAGCAGCGGGACAGCCGAGAGCGATACATGGCGATACTCTCGAATATTGACGTACCAAACGGAGACTCAGGTTGCTACGGGAATTTTGTGCACACCGACTCCACGAGCACCCCCGCCTCAAATGGCGACGCCTCCACTTCAGAGCCACTGACCACCTACTCGCGGAAGAAGCGTGCCTTTCAGTTATCGGACCTGACTCACTGGCGTGTGGACGTCGACAGCATCCATGACCTCGAGCGGATCGGACGTGGCGCGCACGGCGTTGTATGGCGCGTGCTGTACCGAGGCACGACCATCTTGGCCTCCAAGCGCATTCAAGCCGACCAGATAACACTCGAGCGTACGCAGGACTTCATCGAGGAGATTCTTCTCATCTCACAGCTGCATCACCCGAACATCGTGGAGTTCATTGGTGTCGCGTGGACAATGGAAGCCGACTTGCAGGTTTTGCTCGAGTTCATGAAAAAAGGAGACCTGCGCAGCCATTTGATCCACCCTGAGACGCCACGAACATGGACGCGGGAAAAGTTATTGATTGCGCTCGACATTGCTCAAGCACTCGTGTTCTTGCACTCTTTCCGTCCGCCTCTCGTTCACCGCGATCTCAAGTCGCGCAACGTGATGCTGTGCACTACCACTGCTCCCACCGACGAAGAAGGAACGGAGGCGTCCAAGAGACTGACGGCCAAATTGACGGACTTTGGTGTGTCCCGCTTTCACTCCGAGAGCAACACGATGACCATCGGCGTTGGAACGAGCTGGTGGCTAGCACCTGAGGTCATCTTAGGCAAGAGCAACTACGGCGCCGAGACAGACATCTACTCGTTCGGAGTCGTTCTATCGGAGCTCGACACCCACGAGCTCCCGTACGATGCCGCACGCACTGCCGCCGGAGATCCGCTGCCAAACGTAGCGATTCTCCAGCGAGTGGCCATGGGATTATTGAAACCCGCATTTCACAGGGAGACGTGCATCCCTGCCGTGTTGGAGCTCGCCAAGCGGTGTCTGCTGCTAGATGGATCCAAGCGGCCGACGGCGACTCAGGTCGCGTACGAACTGCGCACCATCATCAAGCTGACGGACCTTGAGAGATGAGTGTTTGAACGGCGGAAGCGCGACGCGTGCCTACACAACGCACGATTGGCTCGTGCAGGCATCAGATGCGCATTCACCTTCGCCCGTCTCCGCGACTTTCACCTGAATGTGAATGGCGCCGGTGCACACGACCGTACCGCTCCGCCCCCTTCATACAACCGCCAAGTGCGAGCTAGCGCCATCATTTGCAGGAACGACATCACCCCAGTTCCGCTGGTGAGCGCGGCGCTCGCTCACGTGTCTGACCCGTTACGGTACGCTGCAAGTCGAGCATGACGCATACAAACGCCCATATTAACGCTACGCTGGACGCGTCATGACCAGTGACGTAGCTGCTGGCATCGTACGGTACGCAATGCAGCTGCCTGTGGTGGTGTGGCGGGATCCTGCGTCAAGGCCCCATGCGCCCATCGACGGCCGACGCTCACTCGCGATCTTCCTGCCTGCCACTCAAGCCAAGCGCCTTCCCAGTCCGCTTGAAGCCTGACGAGGTGTCAAGTCGCCATGGAGAGCCCCAAGTCGCAGCTGTACAACCCGATCGGGGACTCGCCGCTCACTCCGATGCTGCCCACGACCGTTGTCGATCCTTCGGACGATGAGACCTTCGTGGCCGTCACGGGCCCGCAAGTCGGCCAGCCGCTGCTGCGCCGCATGTTCGTGTTCCTGCGGCCTGGATGGTCATCGTACATGAAGCAGTTCGTGCGGCTGCAGGAGTTCTCGGGGGCGTTCGGAGACATCGGGCTCTTCCTCCCGCTGCTCACGGCGCTGGCCATCGGTCGCGTGGACGGCAAGGCGCAGATCGAGTTCGGCCCCGCGCTCTTCTTCGCAGGTGTCTTTACATCGTCGCTGTCGCTCTACTTCAATGTGCCGATCCCCGTGCAGCCCATGAAGACGATCGCGGCCGTGGCCATCGCTGAGAAATACTCGAACGGCGAGATCCTGGCCGCGGGCCTGCTCTCGGGCGCCACGCTCTTTCTGCTTGCGGCCACCAACCTCATTACGGTCGTCACGCGCTGGGTGCCGCTCTCGGTTGTGCGCGGCATCCAGTTGGGAGTCGGCGTCAGCGTCATCATCAGCGGGTTCAAGTCGGCGTGGGTGCCGGGCATCACCCTCACGCCCGGCACTGCCGACAAGCCGTTCTCGGGCAAGACCAACGACGACATTGTGTGGATGGGCTCGGACTCCATTTTCATCTCGCTCGTGCTTGGCGCGCTGTGCGTCGTGTTCCTACGTAGCAAGCGCATTCCCATCGCGCTCGTGCTGTTCGCTTACGGCATTGTGGTCGCCGTCGTGCAGTACTGCCGGCTCAAGGACGACTATAATATCCCGAGCATCAAGTTTGGGCCGGACTTCGTGGCACCAGTGGTGCCGTCGGCCAACGATTTCAAGGAGGGCTTCATCCACTTGTTCCTACCGCAAGTCCCTGTGACGCTGCTCAACTCGGTTGTGGCACTTGAGAAACTCGCGAGCGACCTGTTCCCAAAGCATCATGACCCCGCCAGTGTGCGTCGCGTGTGCTTCAGTATCGCCGGTGGCAACCTGCTGTTTGGCTGGTTTGGCATGCTTCCTGTGTGCCACGGCTCAGGCGGTCTGGCCTCCCAGTACACTTTCGGCGCGCGCAGCAGTCTCGCCATGGTTTTCCTCGGCTTTTTCAAGCTCTTCTTCGCTCTGCTCTTCGGCTCCACGTGTGTCACACTGCTGCAGACAGGCATCTTTCCCCAATCCGTGCTCGGTGTCATGCTCATTTTCTCGGGCATTAGTCTTGCCGGCGTCGGCCTACAGTTCGACACGACCGACCGTGATGGTGTACTCGTGCTATTGCTGACGGCTGGTGGCTGCCTCGGTCGCAACACGGGTGCTGGTTTCCTCTTTGGTTTTGGCGCTCATCTCCTGCTGCTTGTGCTGCGCTACTTGAAGCTTGACTGGCTGCAGAAGTAGAGCTATCACATGGCAAAGTGCCTTGATGTGTGAGCTGAACTGAGATTCAAACGCTTTTTTGAACTTTGAATTGCTCTTAATGAGATGAGGCTCATACTGTCATCTCAGACTGGAATGGTTGAGTGGATCCAACTTTGAAGTCAAATAATCGCTGAGTTAAGGCAAGCAGGTCGAATTCAGGAGGTAGCAAACTCTGGTTAGTCATGAGCAGTCGATGAACTTGCATTTTCTATTGAGCTGGTGCTGTGCTTTGAGAATCATCAGTTGCCACCAAGCCGCCGCCGCCGCCAACTCGCTAAATTCCCGACATTTACCGACTTGCTGTCTTGTTTCAAACCTAGCACGATTTTCCTACTAAAGACAGCAGTCTTCATATCGATTCGATCAAAAGTATTCTAAGGTCCAGACTGACATCCCAACCATGCTTCAACCTCAGGGTCGCACGGAGATCCTGTCTTGCTGCTTATCTCTCGACGTCGCAATTTCACCGCTTCGTCAGAGTTCATGCAGGACACGACCTGGAATCTGCCGTTGATGCAGATTGAGTGACCCACAGTCCTGGTTCTATTGGTGTCAAATATATATTCGCGGTACATTTTGCCCTGACATTTATCCACTTGTGCTCGGGTTGGCCCGATGAGAAGCTGCTTCATGGAAACACCACGAAACATCCGATCAAGAAAGCAAATACTGGAGTTGTGCATTTGAATCTGCCTTTGTGTACTCTCATTGAGTACCTCAGCCTGATAATCACTTGGCAGACACGAAGTGGGATCCATTCCAACACAAGCCGACAGATTCAAATCGCACTGTCCGAGAAAACCGTTGCAACATGGAAGAGAAAGCATAATACTGAGTGTGGCGAGGTTTACCTCATCGGGTAGCAACGGAAATTCTTTCAGTGCGGCCAATTCGATTACTTCGAACCGCTGAAGCTTTTTAAGAGAAGACAGACTTGGGATCTCGACCACTGCTGTAAGTCCTGCTAAGGTTATTGAGTTGAGATTTCGGAGGCGTTCAAGTCGAGGAAGCTGCTTGAGGTGAAAGTGGATCCCAAAATGCAAATTTGCCAGAACGGACATGTTGTCAAACAGATCGACTGGCATCTTTACAAGATTTTTCTCATGTGCTTTCCCTTCGATACTTCTGTGAATCAACCATCGGCTTTTGTTAGAGTGATATCATAAAAGTGTTACACATTAATCGCAAACGCACAAAAATTGAAGCTTGGTGAACTCGGCGGCCCAAGAAAGAATCTCTTGTAAACCCGTATACATGAGCGAGCTACCATGTAATGCATCATTCATTAGGCATCTTCAAAGCATTCATTTGTACTGCACTTACATGTATTGCAGATTCTTGCAGCTACGGAGCTCATTTGGCCATACGCGCAATCTTCGGTTGATGATGTTGAATGCAAGCAAATCACCCGATGCCGCCAATGCTGCCACCGACGCTGTCACATCTTTGGGGTTCATCCACTCGTAGAATGTCTTCGGTGCCTTGTCCACATTAATATATGCTAGGCAAGGGCACGTTGATTGTGCAGACCAGCGATACGCGAAGGCTCCGCACTCGGGAAATAGTGATACCAAGGCGAAGTCACATCCTCTCGTGATCAAGAGCAGACCCACGGCTCAGTTTGACCCAGGCGCTTGCAAAACCCAAGTGCCTCGCCTCAGCTTCAGCTGCGCGTCCTCGTAACTTCGGTCGACATGCGCGTCCAGCCAGCTTCTTCCAGGACTACAGCAGGGCATCACAGACGTATGCGGTCGAGCAGAGTCTAGACTCTCGCTGCGCGGCGCAGAGCTCCGCACTCGCCGTGAAAGCTACATTTATCTAGTTAGGTAATGTAGCTACTGTGGTATGAAAAGTGTGATAGGCACGAATGAGATCATTCAAATTCATTGGACGACATATGTATGATCCTGTTTTGCAAGCTCATGAGTCACGACCTGGTGGACCGAAAACGCAGGACACCTTGAATTCATTTTTGTCGCGAGCACCACCTCACACACCTCTTAAAGCAAGTGTTGGTAGATAGTGCAGCTGGCAGTGCGGGTAAAGCATGTTCACCAGTCTTCCAGCAACGCGCAGAATATCAGCTTGTAGCGACTCTTCTTCGTTTATCGTATCGGTGCAGTAATGAACCTTGCCATCCTCCAGTTTGAAGAAGCGCCAATTAGAAAAGTTGGAGGCGGCACCATAGATCGGCGAAGAAGCTTGTTTGATACTCGTGTTGGCAGCAAGAGCCTGGTCTACAAACTCCAAAGCAGTCCCACTTGCTTGGTCCAAGTCGAAGCGCGTGACCTTCGCAACGAAGACTTTCCGTCCTTTTCCACTCGCAACCAAATCGTCGACGATCTTTTTGCCGGGCAACGCAGAAGTACGACCAATACTTAGCTTCAGCCCCTTCATATCGCTGTCTTTAGATGCGTGGCGCTCAATGTACCCGACCACTGATGCTAGGATAGCGTCGACTCCTCTCTTGCGAAGAGCTTTGTTTCCCATGTTGATCAAGCCACATACGTCTTGAAGGAGATCTATTATTCTCGAGGCATAGCGGACATCGTCAGGGGTACGACTGCGAACAGGGAAAGAAGATCGGTCGTGCTTCAGCTTCTGGCGCTTGTATCGCTCGAATGGGGGATCTTCATCACCACCTGAATCACTTGTATCAAATGAATCAATATTGGCGCACTTTCTTTTCTTGGAACTCGCTTCGGTAAAGCTCGAGTTTTCAGAAGTCTTGTCAAAAACAGGATGCTCTTCAAGCGGATCAGTGGAACGCTCCTTGCCATCTCGACGCTCCTCGCCATCTCGACGCTCCTCGCCAACTTCACGCATAGCTTCCGACTCCTGCATCTCTCAATGCTCAATAGTCGCTGTTGGTTCTCCTCTCCACACTGCGAGGGAAGATGACCTCCCAGCCATATAATGACTCATTACAAAAGCATCGACAACAATAGTGCCATGAGCTTATCAACAACGAATAGCACAACTTGTAAATTCTGTATACAAAATTATAGAGATATTTATAACATTCCATGGGGTAAATGAATGGAGCCAGTTGAAATACCGGTACACAACCGGTATGCGAATTTGATATCGGTTGATCACCCAAAATAATTCAGCATGTGAATTGCACTTGTATGGTACACTTCAATTTCCACCAATGAAAAATAGTGTGTACTGTACAGAGACGCGCACTTGAAATATAAAAGGGGTAATTATGACGGATGGTCCGACAAGTTTATCAAAAACTACAGCGACTTTTGGAAGTTTGTCGGATATTTGTCGGATCATGATATCGTACTTAAACGCGTAGTATACAATTTCCTTCTTCTTTTTTTTCGGATCATCCGACAAGATCAGTGGAAACTGGATCGTGGTGAATGATGGGTTAACCTCGTAGCTTTCGAGTCTCAGTCATGAAAGTAGTAATTCAGCACCTCCTCGCTGTCATCGCTGTCGTACAGGTACTCTCTGCCATCCCAAGGTTCGCTCACGTCCGAGTATTCACTCCAGTTGTCGTTGCCACTCGAGCCTGAATAGTAACTATCCTCAGCACCTTCAACTTCCCGTACACAGCGAAAAACGCGGTCAGCAGCAAATGCAAAGATTGAGCTCAACACTTCTCGGGGAAGAGTAGTGATTTTGTTCGGTGGCATAGCCCAGCTTGCTCTCATACGAGACAGAACTGCTCGATTGTCAGCTTCAAAAACACTCAGGAACGCCAGGCGGCAAGCGAGTGGGAAGGCAAAATATGACTTTCTACCATTCTCTTCACCTTCTGCTCTTTCAATATCGTTGCGCACACGGAACGGAACATGATAATCGATGTGCTTAAGCGTGCTGTTGTCTCCCATCATCTCGATAAAGCCATTCGCATCGGAGGTTCTGCCAGTCGTACAGCGGTATTCAAATATCTTCAAATACCGTGCAAGACGAGAGTTATGGTTTGAGAGCTCTTCCACAATCCGGTTTTCGTCAGTAAAACGACAACGCAGTTCAGTCAAACGCACTTGAAGGTCATCTATAGCTCGCAGAAAAACTCCCGTATCGATATCAACACCACGAATGATGAGAGCAGTCAGCTTCGAACAACTTGAGAGGATGTGAGCAACATCGAGTAGAGGTGTCGACGTAGTAGGCATCCACTTCAGATCTGGAAATTCAAGTTCCAATCGAGTCAATTGACTCCCAACAAGTGCGATGAGACCACTGACATCCGTTGAAGGGTGAACCTCATCGGAGAATTTGATACTCAGATATTTCACACCCTCACTGATCTTTTGTGAGGAATTGCCAAGTCCAGACTCATTCTTAACGGCATTGTCGTCGGTGATCTCACATACACCATATCCTGGAAGCAAGACTCTGGATTTGCCGAAGGAAGCGCTCAAGAGAACAGAGTCGGGAATGTCTTCATCGAGTACAAATGTCGATTCACTCGAGAGGATCTGCTCTTCCGGGTACGTCGGCATCAGTGTCACAGTCGCGCCTTTCTTCACTATTACTGTTGCTTGAGCGTCTGGTGTTCCCACACTAGCATCTTCCTCTTTCTCGTCGTTCGACTGTTGATTAAACAGAAGATCGACTGGGTCTTTTGAAGCCAAAACTTTAGCGACCGCTGCAACATTACCTTCGTCAATCAAGACACCTTCCAAGTGTACATGGGTAACAGATGAATGGACTCGCGCGTAGTCCGAAAAGAACGCAAACGCGAGGCACTGCCATGTCCAGTTGTTCAGGATGTCGTTTGTGGGGATGTTAGGCACTCGAAGTCCCGAAGATGCAATTACTCTTGCTTGTGCGATAGCTGTGCATATGCGCGAAAAGAAATGAACGTGAGAGTTTGGAAAAAGGATAACTGCATCATCCACTGTAGGAGTGTTGAAGGATGAACGTTGGCCCCCACAATAGACCTGTCGAACCAGCCTTCCAAACCACAGAAGGTGTGTCAAGAGGTCATCCCGCGAATTCCAAATTTCATTCATGTCAGTAATGGCAAGGCGCGCCAATGTCAAGCCTCCTGATGATGTTGCCAGCTGTCCGACTTGTTCGGCCACGCCGCCAACTATACCTCCGCCGTCCATCGTCATATCAATTGAGTCGATTGCAAATGCACACTTGGTCTCTGGTGCTTGCTGCCCAAGATTCACAGGAAATCGCCACCCACCGTATTTTGCATGAAGTGACAACAATGCAGTGAGCACTTGGTTACTGTCGTATGTTGAGCTTGTAACGATCTCCAACGCTAAGTACTCGTCGATCTTGCGCTTGGAACATCGTAGGATGCTGTAGATAGCTGCAGTGAATTCTGGAATTGGTTGCGTGTCCAGATCATTCATGAGCTCCAAAAATGTGGAAGCCTTCCAAGGGGAGGAGGATCTGTTGGGTGCACAGATTCCCAGCAGCAATAGCATCCGCTCAGGGTGGAAAGGGGCCTCCCAATCAGAATCGATGAGCTCTGTCTGAATGTCGAGATCGCAGTAGCCTGCTGTCACGAGCTTGAACGCATCGTAGTCGACCTTCGCGAGCAACGAGAGCAACACGAGCGCGTCGCGAATACCTCGAAGCTCCGATGGCTTGCTTCTCACCATCACACCAGCGCAGAGCAGTTGTCCAACCTTCATAACATCGAGGGACAGCAGGCCGTATACGGGCTTACACCATGGGCTCATGAACTTCCAGCGCTGTTCCATCATGTCAACGGTCATGACTGCGACCAGGTCAATCAGAAAATGAGTGGTGTGGGGGAGAATTGGAATTTCCAGGGATTTCCTTCACAGCGAAGCTTCACGAAGATGAGATTTGATTGAGACAAAAGTAATTGAAGCAAATAGATCATCACCTCTGCGACTAACGGGTTGCCGTCAAAGAGTGCTTTAGACAATTCTCCTGCCGCATACCATCGCATGAGTGATTGAGGACTTGAGCTCAAACATCACGCGAAGTGAATACTGCAACGTCGGAAGGGCTAGATTTTTCATTCGTTCGCGTATCATTCCCATCGACGTCTTCTGGCAACCAACTCATTCCCCACCAAGCAAGACAAGCGACCAAAACAGCAACTAGTCTCCCCCACTTATTTCGAGTCGCGCTAGAGAGTTCAGCAATGGGTTGACGAGAGCCAAGATGTTTTGAATGCCAACGTCAAGTTTATCCACCAAAAAGCGTGCGAAAAGTAATGTAAAGCGAGAGTGCATTGGAACTATTCATGCACGAGCTGCCAGATTATCGCGGGGATACTCTCGAACACAATTTCAGCAAGTTTCCCTTCCAAACAAGCGACTTCTTTTCGCAGCCATTCTATCGCAAAACGAAGTACGTGCATTGTCAGAGGAGATCCTCCATTAGTTCCCACTGACTTTCACCTCTCTCTTTCTCTTGCCAGACTCGATGTCGTTGCCGAGTGTAGTGGCCTGCTGTCATTGCAGATCGCATCCATTTGTCTCCGCTGAGTTACCGGTTGCCACCATCCACCCACTCATGAACGAATGCCTCAACTCTCGTGCGGCAAACCTCACTGATGCCTTGCCTTGTGACGGGTCACACAGCACTTTTGGCACGAGGAAGCGTGCAATGCAAGTTGACTTGCTTTAAGTATAGGTTAACTAGTAACCAAATACACGTGTGCCGTTTGAGGCAAAATGGAGACTGTATTTACGTATGCATTAGAGCGTTTTTGAAAATGGGTGGTTCCTAAAACACACAATGCAAAACTACTTGACTAAAGTATGCAAGGCTCATGAGAGCCACTCAACCTTCGGCTCGTACTTAGCCGGAGGGAAATGGGTACACAACCCAGTGTAGCCATGGGGCCGCACCCATGGGTACGTACCCGTGTAACCCCGTTACATGCCTCCAGATACGTTCTACAACCTATTTGCAATTCGATACTCATGGAGCAGAGAGATTATCATGCTGGTTCGTTGCACGCACATGCCATTGAGCTCCTTCAGGCAGCTGATGCGTGGAGAGCGATCCGGAGAGTCGTGGGCTTGTCGTTCTTGTCAAGTGAGGGCTTGCCTGAACATTCAACCGAATGCATCAATCAGCCTTCTTTCAACTGGAAAGTCTGGAAATCGCTCTGCTGTCGTGGCGATCGTCGAGTATGCATGTCGTGCGTGGCACCGGCGGTGCCGCACCGCCACGAGATGAGTAAGCGCTTGCCTCGATTGACACGCCAGCTGACGCGGCGAGGGAGCCGAGACCCCTCAAGTTGCAACCACCAGCAGCTCCATCCCCTCTGTTGTGCTCTGTTTCGCCTCCGGCTCGTACAGAGCAGGACGGCATGGATCCACATCCTCGATCCGACGAGCTGCAGCGAGTGGATCACGATCACCACCAGGCTGTGCGGCTGGCTCGCCATTCAGTCGTCGCCACCTCAGCGGACGTGTCTATGCCGTCGCTGTCATCGGAATGGACGCCTGTCGAGACCACCGGTGTGACTCGTCTGGAGCGTCTGTGACGAAACAGCAGAGCTTAAGCTCAGTGACATGCGGTGCCGCATTAACCGCCACATATGGTGCAAGTGATCAACAGCCATGTCAATCTCTTTTTTTTTATTTTTGCCTCAAGCGGTTCGTCCCCACCGAAGCCCGACGGTCTCTCACTTGCAATCGGATCGTTCGAGGACGCTAGAGACACGTTCACGTCGGTGGTCTCGGCAGTAAAGACGCTCGCTGGAGCTCAAGCCGTGCATGGGGGCCGCATGAGTGGCGGCCCTGCTCTCGTCCGCTGGCGGGGGTTGCACATTGAGGGTAACACTTAAGAATCGTAAGTGGATCCGCTCTGCCCGCGCCACCGCACGCCCGTCCGCCCATCCAGCGGACGAGCTACGTGGGAATCCCGCCCCATGGGGATGACACGCTGGTGGCCATTTCCAGTCTCGAGCTCTCGCGCACACGTCGGCCGTCCCCCTCTCCGCTCCTCGCTCCCCTCGTCGTCATGAAGGTCGTGGTCGTCGGCTCTGGCATTGGCGGCACGTCGGCCGCGTACCATTTGGTCAAGGACGGGCATGAGGTGCTGCTGCTGGAGAAGAACGCGACGCTGGGCGGGCACACGTACGAGATGGAGATCGACAATGAGATGGTCGACATCGGCTTCATGATGTTCGGCGACTCGAACCCCAACATCAAGGCCTGGTTCAAGAGCTTCGGCATCACGCAGCCCGACGGCACCACCAAGAAGCGCATCCCCATGTCGCTCACCGTCACCTCGCAGATCGATGGCGACGTGCAGTTCTCGTCGCGCAGCCCGTTCCACGGCAGCGTCTGGAACCTCTTTGACCGACGCATCTGGCGCATCCTCGTCGACATTTACCGCTTCACCATGGACCTCATGACCATGCCCGTCAAGGACGAGATCACCACGCGCGAGTGGGCCAAGAAGGGACGCTACTCGGACGAGTTCTTCCGCCACTACTTCCTCGCCTTCGTCTCCATCCTGTGGACCGTGCCCAAGCACGACGTGCTCGATCTGCCCGTCACGCAGTTCCTGCGCTGCCTCAAGACGCACTCCAACTCGCTCTACATCCCGCTCTGGCAGGTCATCCTCGGCGCGCTCGGCCGCCGCACGGACCGCCCCAAGCACCTCTGGTGGTACATTGGCTCGGGCTACATTGAGCCCTTCCTCAAGTTCTTCACCGAGGAGAACAACGGCAAGGTGCGCTACAACGCTGCCGTCAAGACGGTCGAGAAGGGCGGCAAGGCCGTCATCCTCGAGTCGGGCGAGCGCATTGAGTGCGATCACGTCGTGCTTGCCACGCACGCCGACGAGAGTGCCGAGATGATCCGGTGGAGCGAGGAGGGCTACAAGTCGCTCATGCGCTACCACTTCCACAAGAGCATGATGTACGTCCACCGCGACCCCAAGTTCCTGCCGGCCTCGCACAAGGTCTGGAGCTCCTGGAACGTGCTCATCACGCGCGACGACTCGTACGTGCTCACGTACTGGATGAACCGCATCCAGCACCTCAACAACAAGAAGGACGTGTTCGTGACCATCACGCCGCACGACTTCACCGGCGAGAAGCCCGCCGAAGACAAGACTATCTCGGCCTTCCGCTGGGACCACCCGCGTCTGCTCGCTGACTGCATCCCGCAGGACGACATCCTGCGCGAGGAGGGCATCACGCTTTCTGGCGCTTGGCTTGGCCGTGGCTTCCACGAGGACGGCTTCGTGGCTGGTCGCCGTGCCGCCGCCATCGTCCGCGACCCCAAGCACACCAAGACGGCGCTGTACGAGGACCCGGGCAACGTGCCGGTGCCGCCGGTGCCGCCTTTCGGTGTGCCGCTCAGCATCACGCTGATGGGCGCATCGGTTGTGGGTCTGCTAGGCTTCGGCGCCGCCAAGCTCGTTGAGAAGTACGTGCTATAAAACACCGACACCGTGGCGCAACTCCAATGGTAGACAGACACAGCCCGCGGATTTTGTTCATTCGGTGTGTGGCTCGATAGTGATAATACACTGCATATTTTGGCTTTCTTCTATTTGCATCTACGCGTGCGTCGCGCGCAGAGAGAAGTCGGCAATGAGCGACAAGTGGTCACTTGGATGATGCATCGTCGGCAGCTCTCGGTGCTTGAACAAAATTCCAGCTGGGGTCATCTCGACCACACCGTGACAGTGCAGCGACGGTGACGAGTACCAAATGTAGTCGACTGTCGCCTTGGTGCCTGAGTGGAACGTCGTGAACTTGGGTTCGCCCGTGGTGATGTCCGTTGGCTGTTGAGCGTACGCACTTGCAAACTCCAGCTGCATTGTTTCGAAAATGAGTTGGTTAGAAGGAAGCCAGAACCTCAACAGAGGAGCCACGTACAGTGTGAGTGAAGGCAGGCGAGTCTGCTGGGAAGTTACGATAATCGCTGCGCCGAGCCTTGTCTGTGTTGAACTTACCAGGCGCAGTGCCGTGTCCAAAGTGCCTTGTAAAGTCGTTCTCGTTCACGTTGATTGCGCGCTGTAAGGAAAGTGGTGATCCGTTAATCAACTGCGCAAATGAAAATCAGCACAAAGAAACTCCCACACCTTGATGCTGTCGCCTTGCGCAAAATTCTGGCCCGACATATAGGTCTTCGAGAGTCCGGAAGCGTCTAGGTTGCCTTCGGCGATGAAGTGATACAGCGCACTGTGCGGTGCCATGTTGAAGTCTCCGCAAAGCACGACCGGTAATGGAGATGCAGGGTGATCAGCCTGTTCGACGCGTAGCTTTTCCAATGAATCCAGAAGCATCTTGAGCTGAGCAATCTTGACATCCCCTCGCTATGATATCAATGAGAAATCAGTCGGCTGTGATCAAATGGAGAAACAGATCATCTGAAGCTATCCTACCCCAGGGTTGAAAAGGAGGTGAGTGTTCGCAATGATGAACGGGTGGTCTGGAGAGCCCTTCAGTGCGATAACGAGTGCAAGCGCGATATTATGTCGGTCAAGCTTCGGGTCGTCCTCCTTGTAGTACTCAATCGGGTGCACAGACATAACACGAGCGACGCTCTTCCTCACGAAGATAGCGCATCCGTCCAACGTTTCCGGTCCAGTCCTGCCACGCACCACGGATATGAGCATATGCATTAGCGTATGCATGGAGCTTGAAAACAACCGACTACTCACCGCTGCTTATAGACGCCAACAAACCCTCGCTAATTTCGCACATCCACATACGTGAGCACCAAACCTCGCATCCCCACAAACGCAGTTCAAACCTACACGCCGCAGCTCGGGCTCGAAAAAGTCCTCATAGTGGTCGACCTCCTGCAGGCAGACCACATGTGGCGCCCATGCCAAAATCTCCTTGACCAGCTTGCCTTTCCGGTGATTCCACTCATACTTGGCTCCCAGCTTCTCCCCGCTCCCCTGATCCCGCTGCACAATGTAGTCTACCACCGCCTCTCACGTCAGCCCCGCGTCCGCCTCCCAGCTCTCTCCAACTCGAAACCGCTTCCACCAACCTGCCAGGACATTGAACGACAGCACGCGGAACGTCGATGCGACCACAGGAGCCCCCTGCTCGTCATCTTGGCGCCGCGGCGGCGCGTACATGTTCCACTTCCTCGCGGGCAGCGCGCGCGGCAGCTGCGGCCTCCAGCCGCCAGGCGCCGACCGCTGGCGTCTTCCTTTGTCCCCAGCGTCCCTCGCCGCCTTCCCTGATGGCTGTCGCTCCCTCCACGGCCGTCGATCGCCATCACCACCGCCTGTCTCCATGTCAATCTTGGAAATGCCAGTCACGGCCATGGGTTAAGTAGTCATTGTTACGGATTAGTGACTATATGTTTCCAGCGGCGCCATCGACCAAAAGGGCATTTTGCGCTACAGGCGGCAGGCGGCGGCAAGGTGTCGGACTTTGGCGGCTCCGTGCGTGGTTTCCAGGGATCGGAGGAGGTTAACGCGTCGCGGGGCGGACGCAGCACGTCGAGATGAACGCGCCGAACCGCAGCGACTCGTATTTGCTGCCCGAGGGCGCGCAGAAGGTCACGTACGAGAAGGACACCAAGATCGCCAACGCGGGCAAGTTCACCATCCTGCGCGAGGACCACACGATGGGCAACCTCATCCGCATGTGCGTGTCGCTGCTGGGGAGGTGTCGAGAGGGCGGTTGAGCTGGCTGGGGCGCTGACTTGGTGACGAGCAGGCAGCTGCTGCGCGACCCGAACGTGACGTTCAGCGGCTACAGACACCCGCACCCGCTGGTGCACGACATCACGGTGCGCGTGCAGACGAACGACGCGTCCTCGCCCGTGGAGGCGCTGGCCAACTGCCTTGATGACCTGTCGACCGAGTTTGATGAGATCGCGCAGAAGTTCCGACGCGCCACGGGCAGCTCCAAGGACCCCAACGCCTTCAGCTGAGCGCGGAGAGACTCGACGGATGGAGGGGGGCTGGTAGACGTGAACGATGTAGGGAAATGGCCACTCGTCGGGTTAGCTGCAAGGCGCAGTTCATATCATGCTTGCTATTGATGCTCCTATGGTACTTGCTGACTTTAGATAGTGTACAAGTTGCTAGGCGAGTCTAGTCCACGCGACGGCGCTTGACCGACGGACGGAACAGGCCCCAGCTCGCGCCATCCGTGCGATCAGCAGCCTCCTTGAATGCTGAAGAAATCGCGCTTTGAGAAAGCTCGGCATTCCCACCCACGCAAAGCTCGCGGAGCTTGGGGCATGCACCGCGAATGAGCGCGTTCGCGATGGGGGAGAGGCTGGCTGGAGAGAGAAAGTTGCCGTCCAGACCCAGAAACTGCAGCCTTGGCAGCGCTCCATTCTCCACGCACCGTGTGATCTCGCTAACACACTCCGACGAGAGCAGGTTGCTCCCGAGGCAAAGCTGCTCAATCGCGCACCGTTCTCCCAGGTCCATGAAGGCAGAAATGAGCGAGAGTATTCCGTCGTGGCCGATAAAGTTGGAACGCAGATCTAGAAATGCTAGATTCGGGCACGAACCGGAGGCCAACAGCTTGGCGATACACATGGCACCGTAGTCACCAAGCCCGTTACCACCCACCCAAAGAGACTCTAGGTTTGTGCATGCACCAGAGGTTGCAAGAGCTTCCGTGAGAGCATACACCCCGTTACGAGAAACCGTGTTGACGAATGTCCCACACAGACTCAGCTGGCGGAGCTCGGGTAGGTTGCCTGCCAGGATCTGTCGACTCAGTGCTAGGATCGCGAGCTCGCCGGAAATCCGGGCAGGTGTCTGCTGTGGCGGACAAGAATTTGCCACTGTCGTGTGTGGAACGGTGTGAGCTTCAGACACCTGTCGTTGGCTAGTCTGGAGAGGCATTGGTGACGGCGATTTTGGACGTCGGCGCTTCCCTGAAACACTTGGCGATGGCTCTGATGTCGAATTTGAGGATGGGGCTGCAGTCGGTATCGATGGACGCTGGTCGGGAAAAACACAGAGACTCTGGAGGTTGGGGAGCAACACCGACGACACTTTTGTTGATTCTTGTACAGTCCGAGCCTCGAGCTGAGAAAGAAGGGCTGTAAGACCCGTTGTCGACACTCGTAGATCCGCGATCGCGCGTGGTAACTCACGATGGCACAAACGGTTGATTTCGAAACCCCGCACGACCTCTTCACCGGGTAGAAAGGAGAATGTGTTGACAAGCACGGGAGTATGAATCCCGCCAAATAGAGCACAGAGCGGTGATTCGGCATCTGTACTCTTCCCCAAGCTTTTGAACGAGTTGGATGTTTGTTGCTGCGGCGCATGGCTCACACCAGTAGCTGCCAACGATCGATAGCTCATCTCGTTGCCATTGATAATCACCCCCTGATGCTGTGAGGCCGGCGAACGCGTTTCCCGAGTTCCCCACCACGCAGGTGTAAAAAGCCACATGTTGCGCCTACGCTGTTCGAGCTCCTGTCTATCCAATGAAGGCTCGGTCTTGCTACCACTAGTAGTACTGCTCGCATCAACACGATCTTGCTGATGCCGTGGCAGAAGCTTGACTTTCCACCGCGAGTTACAGTTCATCACCATGGCGAAGTGGTGGACGCGGCGAGAAACTGTTGCTAATGCGCTGTACTCGGTCTTGGAGAAGGCAGCGCGGTACATGAGGAGCTCAATGTGCTTGGCAACGTGTACGAGAAGCCGAACACTCGTAGTTTCCTTGAGAGACACTCGATGAGTTGACGATTCGCTGACAGACACTAGGCACACGCGGAATTGCACACGGAGCACATGAAGCACGGTCTGGATCATTTGACCACGTTCCAGCCGACGTCGCTGCACTGCTGGCTGCGAGGCTCGATCTCCTCGAAAACTTTTCCACTCGGCGACGCGTGCGTTCCTGCAAAAGGCGCCGCAGACAGCAGGATCTGCACATGGTCGGGGCGCGATCTGGAGATCTCGTCGACATGACATGACCGATCTGGAGCTATCTTCACTTGTATTCGTGCTCATAGTACTTTGCTCTCGACACCTTAACGACTGTGGATTCGAAACTCCAAGGTCGTGCCGAAGCGGAAATTCAAGACTGCCAGAAAGTCTGCAAGAATCGAGAAGCTCCTGCACAGCGGCTTCATGTTTGCCGACGCCGCTTCCAACAAGGCGTGGTCGTCGGTTGGCCCGGTGTGTTTCCATTTTTCGGTCGGCGGGGCGCCAAACGCGGCTTTCACATGGTCTCAGGCTCGTTTCGTGCCTTCCAACGGGTGTTGAGGCGCTTTACTTGCTACAAATATTCCTTGCCGCCGCATCAAGGCGTCGCCAAGCCAAGTTGGTCGTTGGTGAGCGAGTTCTTCGCCGTGGAGGCTGTCATTGGGCCTTTATTTAGCGTCAACTTCCTCACCAGACGCTGTCCGGTGCTAGACGAACGAGTCTCGTACAAAACGACCCAGACTTTATTCCGCCCTTGTCAACGACAAGAAACCGCTCTGAAGTTGTATCATGTCATACGGCGCGAATGGTACAGAGCTAAATGCGGGTGTGAGATGCACGTTGGGATGTCATTGCCCAATTCCCGACGCGAAAATTCCCAAGCTGTGGTTTCCGCTGCCGATGATGTCGCCAAAACCACTGCCATATTGGGAAACGGCTGTGTGAGCAGCAACTGCTTCATCAAATTCATTCACAAAGATTTCGGTGGCAACGACTACAACAGAGCTTCTCCGGAGATCAAAACAGCATTTGAACATTACAAAACCACAGGTGCTGCCGATTTGAATGAAAACGAAAAGCCCGCAGTGCATGCCACTCCAACGCCGAAGAGGATACAGGGCAACGCAAGATAATTGCCGGTTCCCAGCGGCGCCATGTCTTCCGTGCCGTAAATCTGAACCGTGAGCTCGGACGCAGAGGCAAAGAGCATCAGAACGCCAATGTACAGGCCGTTGTTGTTGAAACCGTGTGCCGAGGTTTGGATTTCCTTGCCGAGAATCCCGACGACAGCGTACGGAAATATGGAGACCACCGCTTGGTAAAAAGCAGTCACGACAAAACCCGCAAACGTCAGCGCAATCCAAGTGTCGTCAACAGCGACTGCGACAACAAGCGCACACGCTGGAAACAAAAGGTATCACGTTAGTCCATTGCAATGCTTGTGTAGAAGTGCATCCATCACAAACGCACTCCCAATGGCGAGGCCACCAACCGACGCTTTTTTCAGGTACGAGGCATTCGGCACCCGTGGACTCAGAAAAAGCAGCGCAAAGCACATAATAGCTTGCAGACCATTCTGAACAGACTTGGTTAGACTCGATCATGCATGATGCACACACTCCGCGAAAGCTGTTGCGAACCTGGCTGATGAGCGCAGTGTTGGCCATGTCGAGACCCTTCTTGAATTCACTTTGGGCGTCGTCGTCGCAGCCTTCAAGGAAAACAAATTAGCAAGAAGAAACAGGCACGCCCCAGATTGGAAAACGCCCACCATCGTGCTTGCAGCCGTTGTAGACGTTGCCACCCCACCAGTTGAAAATCTCATCCTGGAACGACTTCCACGCAAAGCTGGAGGATCCAAAAACGGCATGAGCTCTTGGATCTTTGTTGGCATTGTGAAAATCACGCCAATGAGCTCACCAAAGAACAAAGTTGACGACGCAAAGAAGCCGGAAACGCATGGGGGCGTACACAATTTCTTCCCACACGTCACGAACGAGGCGCTCGAGTGGAGGTTGGAACGGCGGGCGGTCTTGCGGATGCTCGGGGCGCAATGGAATGCTGATCAGAGCCGTGACGATCATGGCTGCCAGTGAAGCGCTGAACGCGATCAGGATGTCACGGCCACTGATTGAACTCGCGAATACAACTACCGACGTCGTGTTGCTGAAGAGCAAGGCGCCAAGGATACCTCCAATGCCGCCCCACATTGCAAGTGCTAACTGCGCGTGCATCTGGTACTCGATTGGTACCTCGTCCATGATACGTGCGCGCAGCCCAATCTATTTTGTAAGCAAAAGTGCCTGTTAGTTGCGCACTCCATCAGCACATACAATTAGCTTTGGACGCGACTTGCATTGAAGAGGAGCACTCCGACACAGAGCAGCACGAGCACGAGGTTGGTAATGCCCGTCAGGTCCGGGAAGAGCACGTTTGCCGCACCAAAGAGCAACCCGAAGAGCGCCATGCAGCTCGTGCCCGCGAGCATGAACACATTTCGCCGTCCCCACTTGGACAGCGAGCGATCGGATGCCGCACCCAAAATCGGCCCAAGGAAGAAACTCACGATGCCCGGTAGGAACCGCGGCGAGACGGACGAGATGCCCATGGACTTCATGTAGGCTTCTCGAACATCCGTGAAGACCGTGTCTGAGCCACTCCAACTTTTTTTTCAGAAAGTGTCAACCTCGAAAATCTCATTTGAGGAATCGCGACGTACTGAAGATGGAGTAGGCGAACCACGGCATGCCGACGATCAGGCACGTCCGCAGCGGGTGCAAGTCCGCCCGTGCGGACTGTCGACGTCTCGGAGCGTGGCGCGGTGCTGCCAGACGCTCATCAGTCGCGTCCCGAGGGCTGCGAGGCTTGAGCCCCGCGCTGCGTCTCGCGCCGCCCGCGACCAGCGGCAGCGCGTCGTTCTCGCCCGCTGACTCGTACATGGGCTGCTGGTCAACGTCTTCCTCCGGCTTGTCTGCTTTTGCCGCTGTCTGCAAGTGCACGGCGACATGACAGCCAGCTGGCGGGTGTCCAGCTCTCAACCTATGAGACTACATGCGCTTGCTTAAAATAGTTTGAGAATATGCGCTATTTGTATCAGATGGAACGGCAACACTCGATGCAAACAGAAGAATTTGTATTGAGCTGCTCGACGTTCGGCATGCAAAGCCACCCGACAACAAAAAGCAACGGTCAACAAGCGGCGGATGCGAGTGGAAACCAACGTGTTGGCTGCGTGTTGGAATGGGAAAAGCTACTGATCTACCTCGCGATAAAATGGTCCCCTCCTCGGGTCGTCATGAACAAAAAAATAAAATGCATTCAACGCCGCCTCCTCTTCCACCGCCCCCGCGCGCCGCTTTGTCTTCAGCTAGGATCGCCGCGGAGATGGCTCGTCGTTCATCGTCGCCGGCGAAGACTCGATATCATTTTCAATTTCAAGGAGGCTCCGAGAAAAGCGAACTGCGCCCGGTCTCCGCGCGCCATCGTGCTCTAGAGCGAACGAGTCCGGCGCGTTGCCTTCACGAGCGCTTAGAGGTCCTCGTCCTCATCCGGAAGCGGCGCGGCCATGGCGGCAGCCTGCGTGTCGGCCTCAATCTGCGCAATCTGCTCGGCCGAGATGGTCACCTCAGGCGGGCGGAGGGCAGGGGCCTCGACGAACGTCAGGTTGTTGTCGCTGAGATGATCAACCCAAAGGGAAAAAAGTCAGTACGAAAAAGTCCACATGACACCGCATCAACCCATCCAAAAACGTACCCAACAAGCTTGCGGGCAAGCCACAGGAACGGCTTCTCGAACTGGTAGTTCGACTTGGCCGAGATGTCAAAGTACTGCAGGTTCTTCTTGCGGTGGAACGTGATCTGCTTGGCCTTGACCTTGCGGTCCTTGACCTCGACCTTGTTTCCGCACAGCACGATGGGGATGTTCTCGCACACGCGGAACAGGTCGCGGTGCCAGTTCGGGACGTTCTTGTACGTGATGCGCGACGTCACGTCGAACATGATAATGGCGCACTGGCCCTGGATGTAGTAGCCGTCACGCAGACCGCCGAACTTCTCCTGGCCGGCCGTGTCCCAGCAGTTGAAGCGGATGGGGCCAAAGTTCGTGTGGAACACGAGCGGGTGCACCTCCACACCGAGCGTCGCTGTCGATCATGCATGTTTCGCGTCAGTGCTCCTGCACATTCTGTGCCATGCTGGTGGTTACAAGACTCTCTGCGAAATCACGTACCGACGTACTTCTTCTCGAACTCGCCCGTCAGGTGGCGCTTGACGAACGTCGTCTTGCCGACGCCGCCGTCGCCGACGAGGATGAGCTTGAACTCGGGAACGTTCTGGGCCTGCAACATAGCCACCGCCAACGCCTCATGAGCCTTCCATTCTCCAACCGCCACGCTCCTCGAAGCGCGTCCCGCCGGTATCTTTGCGTCTTCTCCCTGGCCCCACACGGGCGTCTTGGCCGCCCGTCCTCTCGCTCTCCGGCCATTCGCATCGACCGTCCGACCGACCTGCTAGACGGCGCTCCTCGACGCCGTCGAGACCGTCTGTAGCACTCGGAACCGCCCAGTTCCTTTGTCGGACTTAGCGGCGCTTCCAGCGCGCGTCCGACGCCGCGAGCGGCACCGATGGAACGAGCGGACGACGGCGAAGCGCGCCAGACGCGACGTGCACAGGGGGGAGGGAGGGGGGAACGCAAGAGAGAGCGTCTGTCTCCTTCACGTACCATGGGTGCTTGCTGCGATCGGTTTTGCCAACTAGCGCGCGGAAAAGGCGAAGTGGCCGCCCCGCCGCGGCCGCGGCCGCCAGCCAGCCAAAGTGGCGGGATCTTTCTAGCCAATCCGCGCGAGGGGTCACTCTATCGAAAGAGGGACTATCAACAATTCAATGAATTGAAAACCACGGTACGCAGGTACGGTACACCATACTAGGAGTGACTTTTTGCGCACTCAATTCTTTGAATGGTCGAAGGGAATTGCACGATTCGTGCCACCGGTTTTGGACCGGTACTAAAACCGGTTTTTGCCTCCTCGCGCGACTGGTTGCCAGCCTCGCCTTCCGGCCACCCGATCACTCAGTTTCGCCTTTATCATCAAGCTTCGAGCACCATGCACCTCATGTACTACACGGGCGAGGACGGCAAGCGCGTCTACACGCTCAAGGTGCGGGCGTAGCTGGACATTGCATGGGCGCCCCTTTTGTACGTGGCCTAACGCATATCTTGGATGTTGAGCGCAGAAGGAGGACCCGCAGGGCAAGCCCACGCACTCGGCGCACCCGGCGCGCTTCTCGCCCGACGACAAGTTCTCCAAGGAGCGCATCATCACCAAGAAGCGCTTCGGCCTGCTGCCCACGCAGACGCCCGACCCGATCTTCCACTAGGCGGGCGAGTTCACGACCACAAAGCAGGCAACGTCGACCGGAGCTGCTCGATGGACGAACGAGATGCTGCCGCCCGAGAGAGAGAGAGAGAGAGAAGCGTGTAATTTTATACAGGATACATGATGCTGCACGTGCTCTTCCTTCTGACCAGTGCTGCTGCTGCTGCTGCTGCTGCTGCTGCCTATGGCGTGGCGAGACCGTCTCGCCTCTTGGTGCCGTCCATGAAGCTGGCTTGTGCCATGGCGAGTGATCTAGTACACTTTCACAGGCAGAAGGTCGTGCAGGATGCCATGCCAGCAGCGACGCATATGTAGCATGCAGTGCGAGCTGCCAGCGTTTCCCGACGTGGTGCCATGGTGCCCGCACCATGACAGCGCCATGACCGTCGACGGCAGCCACGATATACCGGTACACGACCGGTTTCATGGCTCAGGAAGGCGTCGCCATCATTAGCGTGTCACCCTCGGCAACATGGCCGAGCTGCTCTCGAGCAGCGACGACGAGTCCGGCAGCCCCGTGGCGGCTCCGACTGCCTCCCGAGCGTTCGCGGCGCCGTCTCCTGCGTCCATCGCGGCCTCTTGGAGCTCCAGGCGCGCTGTGCCGGCCGAGAAAGGTCTTGACGATGACTTGATGGCGCTTCTCGTCGACGGCCCAGCCGTAGAGCGCAAACGCGGCGTCTCGGCGAGGCCCACGAAGGTTGAGAGGACGTCGGCATCTTCGAGTAGTCGCTCGTCGCGATTCGAGAGCGGTTCGAGCTGGAGAAGCGGGTTGGACGCACCAAAGAAGGTCGTTTCGGCGCGTGAGCTGTTGATGAACCTCATGCCGCGCCGACCGAGCAGCGCTGAAAGCAAGAAGGAGACGTCGTCGACGCTAGTGGGAACGGTTGGGAGTGCTCGGTCCCTGCCAGTTGAGCAGGTGGGGCAGAAGCAAGAGGACGAGAAGGAGCTGTCGGCTAGTGAACGCATCGCGCGCAAGTACGGCTTCAAACCGTCGGGGGCGTGTAGCAAGCCGGCAACAGCGACGGACGACTTCAAGACCATTGGGAAGCAGCCGCGCAAAGAGTCTGTGGAGTCAACACGGCAAAGCGAGCCATCGGTCGAGCCAGAGCTGCCGAGTAGGAAGAAGACGTTCTGGGAGGAGCAGCTCGAGGCGGCCAGCAACGCAGCAGCTCCCCGCAGCAAGTACGTGTCGCCATTTCGAAGCGCAGAGACGTTCGAAGACGTGCGGAACAAGCGACGCCAATCCCTCGAGACGCGCAACGATTCCGAAAAGAAGCAGGCAAATGAGCGGCGATGTAGTGTGGATACGACAGTTGTGGGCTCAGTGGATTCTGCATCAGCAAATGATAACGACAGGCGACCAAGCCGATTTAGCACCAGCGACGCTGGCGATGACTTGTGGTTCTCTGATGCTAGTGGCAGTGAGCCCGAAAGGGCCGCTGGCACCGCTTTGACGCCAGGTTTATCAGCACAAAAGGCTTCGCCCAGTGGTGGGCACTCGACACCATCATTGTCTGCACCACGGATACAAACTAGAGTGCCACGCAAGCGGAAGCGCCAGTCCATGGAGGTCCTCCAGCAAGATACGACCGATGGTTTTGACGAGCATTGGCCGAAGCTCCCTCCACCCTCGGTGCGTGTATGCTTGCACGCCTAGCGCGATCCGGTCGCGTCTAATCCCGTGTGTGCCCGTCCATAGAATGAGGTTGGCCCCATGGAGCTGTCGACACCGGAGGGGATGCCTCCAGCCAACCTGTCCGTGTGCGCAAACATCAACAACTACCTCTTCGATTACCAGCGCGAAGGTGTAGAGTTCCTTGCTCGGGCTTATTTCAACAACACTGGCGCTATACTCGGCGATGAAATGGGACTCGGCAAGACGATTCAAGTCATCGCCTTGCTTGCGGCTATTATGAAAAAGACTGGCCAGCCCGAGGACAAGCAAGCATGGAGAGAGCTTCGCAAAGCTCGGAGAGAGCAATGCCATCACGGTGGAGGCGATCCATTTCGCGGCGGCCCTGCCCCTATCTTGATTGTTGTACCTGCCTCCTTGCTCCACAATTGGGAGTCCGAGCTGAACATTTGGCTCTGCTGCTCAACTATAATTCTACACGGAAAGCCTCAAGAGCGAGAAGCACTTTTGGACCAGATTGAGAGGTACCCACCGCCTACGCAATGAAATAATACTTCTGCATGCTAGTTTATCACTAACCACCAAACCATGGCTCCACGTGAACACAGGGGCGAATTTGAAATCGTAATCTGCAGCTACGATATTTTGAAGATCTTGATTGAGCGGCTGCATGCCATTGCCTGGGAAGTTGTTATCCTTGATGAAATGCATTGCCTCAAAAACCCCGACGCACAACTCACGAAGGCAGTCAAGGCCGTCAAGTGCAAAAAGAAAATTGGGTTGACCGGAACGCTCATGCAGAATAATGAGAAGGAACTTCACTGCCTCGTTGATACCATCGCGCCGGGTGTTCTTGGCTCGTGGCCAGAGTTCAGCATCTATTACGGTAATGACATCAAGTATGGGCGGAAGAAGTCGGCAGCGCGCGAAGCACTGGAGCGCAGCCGTCTCAAAGAGAAAAAGCTGCGCCAGAAGCTGGTCCCATACTATTTGCGCCGCGAGAAAGAGATCAACCCGCAGTTCCAGGAAGTCAAGAAGCGCGACCAAGTCGTTTTTTGCGACCTCACGCCGCTGCAAATGGCTGCGTACAAGCGAATTCTCGCAATGCCCGAGTTTGAATTGTTGCGAGGTGGCGAGGAGCCGTGTGATTGCGATCGGCCCAGTAAGCGCAAACGAAAAGTGTGCTGCTACCATACACCGATGGACATTGGCGCATCCGAATCGGAAGCAATCATCTGGAGCAGGTTCCACCGCAACGGGCAAGGGTGTCGTAATTGCCCAAACTGCATGGGTCTCGTATGCGTTGCTCAACTTCTCAAGTTGTCGAATCACATGGAGCTTCTGAAGGTGAATCCACGAGACCCACCAGAAATTCAAGCCTATGCTGCTAGATTTGCTAGACAAGCGTTCGGCGAGGATGTTGATGCTGTTGGCGGTGTCCATCAGGTTACGACGTTCCGGGAAACACGAGCATTAGGTACTACTACGTGCGGGAAGATGCTCGTGCTGGAGAAACTTCTCGCAGTATGGCAACGGCGGCGACAAAAAACGCTGCTATTCAGCCGGAGCACACGGATGCTGGACATCCTTCAGTTCTTTCTAATCAGCAAGGCGATTGGATACTCTCGACTCGATGGCAACACCAAGGTTGAGGAGCGCCTGCAGCTCGTAAACGATTTCAACCGCGGTGACAGCAACGTGAGCGTGTTTCTCATCAGCACCAAGGCTGGAGGGGTGGGTCTCAACCTCCCTAGCGCAACAAATGTCGTCATATTTGACCCTAGCTGGAATCCAGCCCATGACTGCCAAGCTCAAGACCGCGCGTATCGGATCGGACAGACCAAGGATGTACAAGTGTATCGACTTATCACCCTCGGTACCATCGAGGAAATGATCTACGTGCGCCAGATTTACAAGCAGCAGTTGAGTGACACGACGCTCAAGGGGGCCAAGGCTCCAAGATACTTTGAAGGCGTGCAGGGTGACCGGCGGAATCAGGGCGAGCTGTTTGGGATCAAGAACTTGCTGTGCTGGAAGGAGGGTGGAGTGCTGAAAGACATCCAAGACGCATATCAGCGCGACAGCAACGGAATTATTCTCCAAGAGAATCGGTTCATGTACGAGAAGCCTCAAGCATCCAAGGGCAGAAAGTCGAAGAACAGGGAGTCCAGCGTGGACGAGAATGAAGAGGAAATGGTCGAAGTCGCTGACGAACTGGTAGCAGACGTGCTGCAAACGCAGACATCGGTCAGTACGACTGGTGAAGTAACCTCTGGAGAGACCGTGAGCCAGATCGAGAAGGATGACCCGTTGGAGAGTGACGATGAAGAGTTCTCGCTTCCAGGCGCCACGAGTATTATGCATGAAGCAATTGTTGGGGAGCAGGAAGTTGGCGAAGACTCTCCATTAAGCGACATGGACGAAATTGAGCTGGACGCGAAGCGCGAATCGGTAGAGATTGATGAGGACGGACTCGTACTCCCAGGAGCTACTACAGCTTTGCATGATGCAATCATCGGAGAGCACGACGGTGCCGAAGACTCTTTATTCAACGATACGGAGGTTCCCTCAGGCGGCGATAAGCGAGGATCGGAGAATACAAGCCAGCCCGAAGGTGAAGAGCGAGCTGAGAAGAAGCCACGATCGGATCGCTCAAAGCCTGTCGTGATCGATTTGACAAGTCCACGTCCCTCTTCGCGTCCAGCGCATCCAGCCATCGCAAACAAAAAGAGCGGTGCGGCGTTAGGAGCGGACAAAGCGACAACTCCTGCCAGACAAGGCTTGTACGTACCCAAGTATGTTTGAGCTTCCTCCGACTCCAAATCGTTGGCTGTTTGTTGTGCAATATCGAGAGACGTGCAAGTGCACGCATCCTTCAAAGCCCAAAACACGATTCCAAGTCAATTTTAGCCGCTCAACCAAATCGCAGATCGAACTCACCGAGTCGTCCAACAGAACCATTCACTGACCATTGCAGTAGCTGCCACGAAGATGGCAACAACTACTGGCGTGACGACAAGTGATGTGCAGGCTCCTCTCCATGCGTCTTTGGCTGTGAAAGTCGCCACAGAAGTGAAAGACCACCGCCATAGCTACATCCAGCGCGGGCACTCGGTGGCTGCTGGACCAGGAGCGTATGTGATCCCGTCGACTTTCCGGCAGAGCCCCATCAACACGCTACTGCGCGCCGTGCAGCGCGAGCGATACGGCCGCGAGTTCGCGAGGTGCGTGGCGTCTCTCCAGTCGCTTTGCTGTCGACGAACGGGATGGGCTTCGAGTGGTGTCTGCCTTGTCTACGAGTCTGAAGCAAAATGTCGTGTTGGTGGTCGATGCAATAGGGTGAAACGCAATGTCGGCGATGCCCAGAGCGCGGCCATGTCGAGCACCAAGGTCGTAGGCGGCGGCGATTACGCGCCCCCAACGGCGGACGCCATCGCCACCGAGTGCGTGCACCGCGGCGCAAAGAAACACAATGGGACATGAGGTGCTGACCTTGCGGCGGCACCGCGCTCGGCGAATCGCTTGCGGTGTTGATAGGTGCGAGCAGGGCGGCGGCATTGGCTCGGGCCAGCGCCACGGCGTCACGAGCGACCGCTACCGCCAGCGGCGCGAGCGTCTGCGCAACCAGGTTTGCCTTTGCTTCGCGTGTCTGTGCGGATCGGAGGGTCCAGCACTTTCAGATTGTGCGATTGGGCTCGGCCCCGCCTCACCATCTCTCAATGCTGCTTAGGTGCTGGCTGAAGTAGTAGCGCGCCGGCCCATCTCCCCGACTGCAAACAGCTCCGTGGTGTCGTCGAGCGCGCCGCTGAGCCCCGCGAGCTGCTTTGACGCGTTCGTGGACGGCTACGCGCCGGCCGCGGTGGAAGGCTCGGCCGCTGTCTCACCTCCAGCGCCGCTGCGGCGACTGAAGAGCGCCGGCGACGAGCGCACGCGAGACCAGGTGCGATGAATGGACAGCAACACCGCGCTCTCGTTTCTCGCCGAGCCGAGCAGATTGTTCAAGTTGGCTGTTCTTTCTCTCTGTCAGGACCGCGCACGGAGTCGGAGCGCGCAGCCAGCGGCGTACGCACAGTTCCTGCAGGGCACGAGCTACCTGCAGCGGCTCGCGCGCCACCGCCAGCGCGCGCCCAGCGACTGACGCAGCTGAGACGCAGGCTGGGGCGCATCCAATCAACCCGTCTGGCGGCCTGGTCTGGTGGTGGTCTTTTGGAACGAAAAAGGAGGAGCCGATGGCACCGACGAGAGAACGCGATGGCAGCGAGCGATGACGCCGTCGGCTTTGAACCCAGTCGAGGTTGTCGCTCAGCCGGCAGGAGAGGATCCTTCTCGATACAAACCTCATGACGTCGTTGCTTGGAGCGCCTAGTGTCTTCCCTTCCTGGTTGTTTGCGTGGACGTTCCGAAGGTTCAACCGGGTCAGGCGCTACGTCATTCGCCGCCGCGTCATCGGGCCGCCCTCGAACGAGCCTCCTTCCTCCGCGTACACTGTAGGACAGGCAGGGGGCCGGCTGTCCCTCCCGGCCACTCGCAGGCACGCTCTGCATGCTCGCCCGGCCCTGTAAACGTTGGATTAGAGTAGCGCTGAGCGTGTGCGCTGCGTGTTGATGGCCAACGCGGCCACGTACGTGGCCGCGTTTGCGTCCGTGCAGGGAAGGGACGCTATCGCGATGACGCACCCCGCTAAGCGACCTGCATTCGCGTCAACGTCATCGCTCTTGCCTATTATATATCAGTACATATTGACTTTTTAGTCAAAATCTACTGATGTTCGAGCAATGCGTCATGGCCGAACGCCATTTCTGACCGAATGATGTCATCGCGTTGTATTAGAGGCCCCTTGTGACACCGCGCGTCCCCTCATGTTGCAATACCCATACATTTTTCAAGTGTTTGTTGCGCATTGCGGACCGATGACGCGTCGGCATCTGCGTGCGCACCAAGCAGCCTTTGCGAGACGGGGCGTAACCGGTATCCTACCGGTTATCCCACGCCGCCGCCGTTGACTTGGTTTCACTATACCGCGATCCCCGTGCGACCCGACGTGGCCGTCTCGTGACGTCGCCATAGTGAAGCCAAGTCAGTGCGGGGAGCTACGCACGCCCGCCGCCAGTGCTCGCCAACAAGCAGCTCATTCTCCAATTTGCGCGGCGGCTCGCACTCCTCTCCTGCTCTCCAGCGCCTCCGACGAGCAGCAGCCATGTCGGCCAAGGCGATCCGCGAGTTCGACGGCAAGCGCATGCTGTCGACGAGCCTGCCGGCCTTCCAGCTCAACAAGCGCTTCGCGCAGCTGAGCGCCAAGAAGATCGGCGCCGAGACGACGCGCGAGGCCTTCTTCGCGGCCGTCGAGGCCGAGAACCCGTGGCTCACAACGCTCACGGACGCCGACAAGCTCGTGGTCAAGCCTGACCAGCTTATCAAGCGCCGTGGCAAGGCCAACCTGCTGCTGCTCAACGCCACCTGGCCCCAGGTGCAGGACTGGGTCTGGGAGCGCATCAACCAGAAGATCCAGGTCGAGACCGTCACGGGCGTGCTCACGCACTTCATCGTCGAGCCCTTCGTCAAGCACTCGGGCGCCGATGAGCACTACGTCTGCATCGTCTCCAACCGCCAGGGCGAGGAGATCCTCTTCCACCACGAGGGCGGTGTGGACGTCGGCGACGTCGACGCCAAGGCTAAGCGCCTGCAGGTCGACATCGAGCACTCGATCACGGAGGAGGAGGTCACCGCCGAGCTGCTCTCGTCGGTTGAGGAGACCCGCAAGCCCATCCTCGCCAAGTTCCTCGTCGCCATGCTCAACACCTACCGCGCGCTGCACTTCGTCTACATGGAGATCAACCCCATCGTGCTCGTGGGCGAGCAGATCTCGGTGCTCGACATGGCTGCCAAGCTCGACGAGACGGCCAACTTCCTCGTCGGCGACAAGTGGGGTGAGATTGAGTTCCCGCCGGCCTTCGGCCGCGCCAAGTTCCCCGAGGAGGAGTTCATCGCTGACCTCGACTCCAAGACGGGTGCTTCGCTCAAGCTCACGATCCTCAACCACACGGGCCGCATCTGGACCATGGTCGCGGGTGGTGGTGCCTCGGTTGTCTACGCCGACACGATCGCCGACCTGGGCTTCGGTCAGGAGCTCGCCAACTACGGCGAGTACTCTGGCGCCCCAAGCGAGGCGCACACGTACCAGTACGCCAAGACCATCCTGGACCTCATGACGCGCAACTTTGACGAGCGTGGCAAGGTGCTCATCATTGGCGGTGGCATTGCCAACTTCACGGACGTCGCCAAGACGTTCAAGGGCATCATCCGCGCCATCAAGGAGTACCAGACCAAGCTCAAGGAGAACAAGGTGCACATCTGGGTCCGCCGCGGTGGCCCCAACTACCAGGAGGGCCTCGAGGTCATGCGCGAGGTCGGCATCTCCACCGGCGTGCCCATCGAGGTGTTTGGCCCTGAGACGCACATCACGGCCATTGTGCCCATGGCTCTCGGACTGATGGAGCCTCCGTCGACCGAGTCCAAGGCCCAGGCCGCTGCTCCCGTCGACATGAAGAAGTCGACGTCGACCACGAGCATCTCGAACGGCGCGAGCGACAACGACGACGCCACTGGTGACGAGTCGGACGGCAAGGACCCGTTCGCTCCCGGCGCCAAGAAGTCGGCCGACCCGCGTCCGGTGATCCAGGACGAGGGCATTGTCCGCATGCACGCGCAGTCGCGCTGCATTGTGTACGGCCTGCAGCAGCGCGCCGTGCAGGGCATGCTCGACTTTGACTACCTCTGCAAGCGCGAGACGCCCAGCGTTGCGGCCATGATCTTCCCGTTCTCGCCCAACCACTACCTCAAGTTCTACTGGGGCACGTCGGAGCGTCTCATCCCGGTCTTCCAGGACCTGAAGGAGGCGGTCAAGAAGTTCCCGGACGTGAGCGTGCTCATCAACTTCTCGTCCTTCCGCTCGGTCTTCTCGTCGACCATGGAGGCGCTCGAGCACAGCGACACGCTCAAGACGCACGCCATCATTGCCGAGGGTGTGCCCGAGGCGCAGACGCGTCTGATCATCAAGAAGGCCAACGAGAAGAACGTCGGCATCATCGGCCCGGCCACGGTCGGCGGCATCAAGCCCGGCTGCCTGCGTATTGGCAACACGGGTGGCATGCTCGACAACATCGTGCAGTCCAAGCTCTACCGTCCGGGCAGCGTCGCGTACGTGTCCAAGTCGGGCGGTATGTCGAACGAGCTGAACAACATCATCTCGCAGTCGTCGGACGGCGTGTACGAGGGTGTCGCCATCGGCGGTGACAAGTACCCGGGCTCGACGTTCATCCAGCACCTCCTGCGCTACGAGCAGAACCCCGAGGTCAAGATGATGGTGCTGCTTGGTGAGGTCGGCGGCACGGACGAGTTCGCCGTGTGCCGCGCCATCCAGTCGGGCCAGATCAAGAAGCCCGTCGTTGCCTGGTGCATTGGTACGTGCGCTCGCATCTTCCCGTTCGAGGTGCAGTTCGGCCACGCCGGCGCCTGCGCCACGGGCGAGTCGGAGACTGCATCGGCCAAGAACGCTGCGCTCGCGGCTGCCGGTGCCATCGTGCCCGACACGTTCGACAACTTCGGCAAGGCGATCCGCCAGCAGTTCGACAAGATGGTGGCGTCGGGCGAGATCGTGCCGCGCCCGGAGGTGCCGGTGCCCAAGGTGCCCATGGACTACGCCTGGGCCAAGAACCTCGGCCTCATCCGTAAGCCGGCCAACTTCATCTCATCGATCACGGACGACCGTGGCGAGGAGCTCCGCTACGCCGGCATGCCGATCTCGCAGGTCTTCGAGGATGACCTTGGCATCGGTGGTGTGCTCGGTCTGCTGTGGTTCAAGCGCCGCCTGCCCAAGTACGCGACCAAGTTCATTGAGATGGTGCTCATGGTGACGGCTGACCACGGTCCGGCCGTGTCGGGTGCGCACAACACGATCGTGACGGCTCGTGCCGGCAAGGACCTGATCTCGTCGCTCGTGACGGGTCTGCTGACGATTGGCCCCCGCTTCGGTGGTGCTCTTGACCGCGCCGCCGAGATGTTCTCCAAGGCGCACGACTCTGGCATTTCAGCTGCCGAGTTCGTCGTGAGCATGAAGCAGAAGAACGAGCTCATCATGGGCATTGGTCACCGCATCAAGTCGCTGTCGAACCCGGACAAGCGCGTGACGATCATCAAGGAGTACGCGCAGCAGCACTTCCCGCGCAACGACGTGCTCGAGTTCGCGCTCGCCGTCGAGCAGATCACGACCAAGAAGCGCAGCAACCTCATCCTGAACGTCGACGGCTGCATTGCTGTCTGCTTCGTCGACCTGCTGCGCAACTGCGGCGCCTTCACGCTCGAGGAGGCCGACGAGCAGATTGAGCACGGCTGCCTCAACGGTCTGTTCGTGCTCGGCCGCAGCATCGGCTTCATCGGTCACTTCCTCGACCAGAAGCGCCTCAAGCAGCCGCTCTACCGCCACCCGTGGGACGACATCTCGTACCTCGAGGAGGACCTGTAAGTGGAGTTCCATGGAGTCGAGTAGGCGATGCAATGCGAGCTACGCGCTCGCTCATAGATGAAGCAAACACAAACAAAATATATATTCGCATGCGCGTCGACACTACTGCGTTCTGTTTGCATGCCATCGAGAGGACTCACGAACAAAAGCTTCAAGCTGCCGCGACAGCGGTGACTGCAGGTGCTACTGGAGCTACTGGAGCTGGCTGTGCCACGTGCAGCTCGCGTATGGCCTTGCGGATTCGCAGGCGGTGCGCAAACTTTGAAATGCCAATCTCGCTCATGGCTGTCTCGACGTCCTGCTCGTCTAGCTGCGCCAAGTCAGCGAGCGACTGGAACCCATGCCGCTCCATGGCTGCTGCATATGAGCGGAACTCGGCGGCGCGAGGTGCGTCAATGTTCGCGAGCCACGCGCGAAGCCTTGCTCCGTCCTTGGTCACGGCGACATCGCACTCACTGTCAGCCGGGTCAGTCTCCTCAGGGTTCTCGCCCGTCTTTTCCGGCGTCGGCGACAGCGCTAACAGCTCATCCACGCTCAGCCGCCGCACGTCCTCGAGCTTGACGCTGAAGTTGGGCGTGTCGCCAGGCTTGGAGCTCGTGCCGAGCAGCTCGTCAATCGCCAGTGTCGTGTCGGACAGCAGCGCTGCCACATCGCTGCTGCTGCTGCTCTCAGTAGGAGGTGGCGTGCTGCGTCGCTGCTCGTCCTGCTTGCGTTTCTGCTGCAATCTGCGTTGCTTCCACTTGGATGGCGCGGGCATCGAGCCATCTCCCATGACGCGTCTCCGCAGCTCGATCATGGCCGCCTCTGGTCCCGGGGCCGGCTGGAACCCGACAGGCTTGAATCGACTGTCGCCGCTCGCCATATCGTCCGGCATGACGCACGACAGCAGCGACCGCTGGTGCTCAGCATCAAACTGCGCGTGCGGCCGCCTCACACCGCTCAGGCACTGCGAGAACGCGCCGGAGACCGTGGAGACCAGCGTGGCGGCCATGTGCGCAGCCTTGCGAGCACACAGCACGCCACTGGCCCCTGCATCGTCGTCCATCGCCGTGAATCGCGCGTCCATTGCAGCCGACGTGTCCGTTGTGAAGCTGCAGGTGGAGAACTGAAAACTGCCACGGCGGGTGAGCGGCAGAAGCAGCGGCCGAGCGATCCTTCGATCCTCGCGAGGCCATCGGAGCTCCTCGATTGCGACCTTTCATGTGCCAAGATCTTGTGGGATACAATTTATAAGATAGAAGCGAAACGCAATGGGGACAAGATGGACATGGGTACACAAGTGCAACTTGGTAGGAACGAACGGCTAGAGCTGGTCCAGAGCTTCGGCCACGGCTTTGCGGAGAGCTGCCTTGACCTTGTGGAACTTCTCGCGACGCGCGAGTTGCACGAACTGCTTGCCGTCGCTGAGCCGCACACTCAGCCAAAACGGAACCATGGACTCGAGCAGGTAGATCTGCTCCTCGATGCGCTTGGGCACTGGTGCACGCGCGCCAAGCTGCTTCTCGAGTGCGTCGAGAGCAAAGACGCTCTTGCGAGACGCCAGTGCGAGCGACTCGAGCTGGTCGCTTAGCTGTGGCAGCGTTGACACCACGCGCCGCTCGAGTGCGCGTGCGTTGCGATCACTCGTCTCGCGGCTCTGTGCCTCTCGTCTCCTCACCTTTTCTACTAGCCACGCTGGCAATGTCTGCAATTCCTGGGGGACTGGTGCTGCCAGCTTGGACTGCAGCGCCTCGTTCTTCTTCTGCGCCTCCTTTTGCGCCTTGAGCTCTTCGTCATTGCTCTTCTCCTTCGACGACTCGGAGGGCTTCTTGTCAACTGAAGGAAGCGGCGGGAGCGATGCCAGCGGCAGCTCGACCTTGCCCAGCACTTCCACCAGCTCCTCATCTGTCAACGTTCCGTCCTTCTCCTGTAGCTCTCGGGCTTTCTTGACCACGAACTCGTTCACTCGCGCGCGGAACATGGCGATTCTTGTCGTAATTGTCGCCGTCTCTCCAGCCGCACTCGGGTCCTCTATCGGCAGCTTCCGTATCGTGAGCACGAACGGAGTGTCCTTGGAGCTGCTGGCACTGGTGCTCTCATCGTCGTCGTCGCCGTTCACACTCTTGACACGGCGCTTCCACTCGAGCGCGAACGCCTCGGGCAAAAGCATCAGCACCTGCTGCAGCTGCGCGAGCCGAAAACTGAGCTGCGTGGAGCTCTCAACGGCCCTCCGCGCCGCCTCAAAGTCCGGCGAACGATGGTACAGCGCCAGTGAGCCCAGACCGAGCTCCAGCGCGCCGAACTGCGTCACGAGCTGCCGCAGCGACGGCGGGACGCGCGCGTCAAGGGCGTCCGCCATGGTCTCCGCTGCCTGGCAGCGCAGCGAGGCTATAGTGAAGCCGATTGCTCTCCAAGTGTGCGTGAACGGTACGCCACACCAAGCTGACATCAAACCAAACAAATCCCGACAAGAAGATGAAGATGAAGTGATCTTTTGACAATGAGCGAGATAGCTCCTTGTCGAGCTGGTGGCGAGCGACGCAACCGTGACTTATTCTACCGTCTAGAGCTAGACAGCTAGTTGAGGCGCTGATGAGGCGCTCATGGGGCTGGCGTGTGTTGTCATTTCGTTTGTTTGTTTGTTTTTGGTTATCAAGGATGTCTCCAATATTGGTTCCGACGGCTGGTAAAAGCAGAGCTGGGCGAGTCTCGCAACAAAAGCCGTCCTCGAAGGGACTCGAACCCTCAATCTCCGCCTTCGGAGGGCGATGCCTTATCCATTAGGCCACGAGGACTTGGACATCTCATGCACGGCATTGGCGTCATTCACCTCCTGTGCAAAGAGTGAGCGCCATGGATGATGACCACCACTTTGAGTCACCTTCGCGCGACATTTGGTAAAAAGTATCTTTTCTTGGCAATCGATGCAAGCGCTTGCACTCAGCGCAGTCCGTCTGGATCGAGGCCTCGACTCCAACGCTGAGTCCCTCCGAGGGTGAGGCTTGCTCGTTTTCGTGCCTCCGAGCGCGGTCTTTAATGGATGCAGTGCTCCTCGCTTTTCCTATCTCTATCAGTACGGATAGAGCGCCTGTTGAGTCAGTCATGCTGAGGTTCTCGACAGGAATGGAGTGTCGAGACTAGCCTGCGAGGCAGCACTGAAAGACTGAGTGGTGTTATTGGCAGGTCAGACACCACACAATGGTCTTCAGGAGTTTACACACGAATGCAGTCACCAATTCCATACAGCAGAGTCGATGTGCTCGCGGCTGTGGTGCCCAAGTACGAAGCGAAAGCAGGATGCACCACCTGTAACACGAAGACTTAGATTACAAGTAGGTTACGAACATTGTAGCGCGCTTGTGACCTGTTTACTGGTCTAAGCGACCTATGATGTTGGCACTACCTGTACCAGCAGTGACGTATGGTCGCGACGAGGTCGGTGAGGATCCCTGCGCCAAAGACGCACAGACCATCAACAGGCTTTTCAAGGTAATACGGTGCCAATGGAATTTGTTCGCATGTGCTTGCTTGGTTTTATTTGAATGGTCCCTTATGTTACTTAGCCCCTGACCTTGTCGGGCATGTCGGTAGGGTTCATGCTCGCGTTCTCGAGAAATCACGCTCTGGCTTGGCACCCAAACTTATGCGCATACAGAAGGCATTCACGAAGAGGATTATTGAGCACGTCGACAATGACTTGATGTGCACTGTGGGGTGCACGAAACTCATCGTGTTTTTTGAGCGTGTGAGGATTGGAATGAAATAGGAGCCGAAACCATGCTCAGCTGAGCTTTCGAGGCGAATTCGAAAGCGAGATCTCGACCCACCGACATGCTGACAGCGGAACGGTAGAAATCAAGTAAATATTATCGGAGTCGAGAATCCGCCATTGCTTCCTACTCGATTTGCCACAACCTGAGGCTCAAGCGAGTGATACGCACACATGGACTGAAATGAACACTGCTTGTGTCTACGCCCCAAGTATTGTCACGGTTATTGCAGCAGTGACATCCAGAGTTGAATCAAATTAAATCAGACCTTTCCTATCGGCTCAAGTGTCTTCAGATCATGCTTTCACAACATCTGCGAGCACATCGACTCTGAGGTATGGAATTGGTGACTGCATTCGTGTGTAAACTCCTGAAGACCATTGTGTGGTGTCTGACCTGCCAATAACACCACTCAGTCTTTCAGTGCTGCCTCGCAGGCTAGTCTCGACACTCCATTCCTGTCGAGAACCTCAGCATGACTGACTCAACAGGCGCTCTATCCGTACTGATAGAGATAGGAAAAGCGAGGAGCACTGCATCCATTAAAGACCGCGCTCGGAGGCACGAAAACGAGCAAGCCTCACCCTCGGAGGGACTCAGCGTTGGAGTCGAGGCCTCGATCCAGACGGACTGCGCTGAGTGCAAGCGCTTGCATCGATTGCCAAGAAAAGATACTTTTTACCAAATGTCGCGCGAAGGTGACTCAAAGCGGTGGTCATCACACAGAGCGCTCACTCTTTGCACAGGACGTGAATGACGCCAATGCCGTGCATGAGATGTCCAAGTCCTCGTGGCCTAATGGATAAGGCATCGCCCTCCGAAGGCGGAGATTGAGGGTTCGAGTCCCTTCGAGGACGGCTTTTGTTGCGAGACTCGGCCAGCTTTCCTTTTACCAGCCTTTGGACCAATATTGGAGACATCCTTGACAATCAAAAAGAAAAATGACGACACACGCCAGCGCCATGATCGCTACAGCTAGCTGCCTAGCTGTAGATGGTAAAAGTCACGGCTTCATCGCTCGCTACCAGCTCGACAAGGAGCTATCTCGCTCAATGTCAAAAGATCGCTTCCTCTTCATCTTCATCTTCATCTTCTTGTCGGGATTTGTTTGTTTGATGTGAGCTTGGTGTGGCGTACCGTTCACGCACACTTGGAGAGCAATCGGACGCAGCCTACTTCACAACACCAGCGGAGACCATGGCGGACGCCCTTGACACCCGCGTCCCGCTGTCGCTGCGGCAGCTCGTGACGCAGTTCGGCGCGCTGGAGCTCGGCCTGGGCTCACTCGCGCTGTACCACCGGTCGCCGGACTTCTCAGCAGCTCCAAGGCTCAAAGATTGAAAAAGTACATAAAAGTTGTCTTTGCCTTTGCCCGGACGAGATACCAAAGCTGCGATTGTGCGGTCCCTTCAACCTGTTCGCCAACATGCGACTGTGTGAGGCGCTTGCTATTTTGATAAACGAGTTGATTTGATGTGTCTCCGCAATGCAAGTCGAAGATGCGAAGCAGCCAAATATACGCGCGCGTCTTGTCTGCGACGTCACGAGCGAAGTGTTCAATTGCGTGGATACGCTCTATTTTCCCTCGCATCGACACTTGCAGCGCTCGTTTGGTAAATGGGTGGCCTTGATTCGCATACCAGACGCAGCATCCCATGGCTTTTGCGCTGACCACTAGCCATCGCAACCTGGACGAATTTGGCTGCTTTGTTGAGCACGTCTTGCACCCAAAGTTGCCTCAAGCATCAGATGCCACATTGACGATACTACCTACTGTACCATCATGAGAGCAAGCAGTGCTAATTGCATCTCACGGCATGGGCCATTTACGGATTAGCCGAGACATCATCGCTTCACTTTTCACGGCGAATGAGACTACTCGTTTTGGTCAGCGCCTCAGGGTTGTCGTTGGCTCATCTGCTAATGGTGAATGAAGCAATAGCAGCGGACCCGTCGGCATTTATCCCGCTATCTTCGCTGAATGAAGGAGATAGCGACCCATTTGCATCGATTCCACTCATGTCTCCTCCAACTACCGATCCGAAAGCGCCACCGAATACTCTCGATCCACTCAGCTGGAACCCCGATGAACCGTCAAAGGTTCCAGCTCCGTCGTCTGCAAGCGAGTCTTCTTCCTCATCGAGATCAGAGAGTGGTGACGGAAGTACCAGCAGCAAGAACAATGAAGAGTCCAAGTCTGGCATGAGCAACAACAGCGATGTCAGCAGTGGCAGCGACAGCAATGCCAGCGCTGACAAGAGCGGTTCCAAGAGTACGAAGTCAAGCGGAAGCTCCAGCTCGTCCTCTTCCCCTTTTGAAGACGCAGAAGTTACTTTCCCGTGTACAAACGTGAGTGTCGAGACGATTCCAGGCTCTTTCTGCGTCTACGGTGTTGTCTGCAGTGGCAGCTTTGACGGCGCATGTCCTGGACGTCAAAAAGGGTTGGAGGAAGGCTCGCACTGCGCTGAAGTGTGGAACGGCGTGCATGGTTGCCGTCCAGGCACAAAGCCAACTCGACTACGTAGGTAACACGACGAACTTGCATGCAGTGATAGGATTACTAGTTGGCGCGAAGCGTTGGAGATGACCCAGCGTTCGAGGCGTAAGGCATTTGCATTTGCACCAAAGTAAATGCCTTCTTCTACTCGTTGCCCTTCTGAACATAGTCAAAGGGAGAGATTCCTGTGAGAGGCTGTACGAGACTCAGCCAGCTCTCCAGGTATGTTGCCATCGACTCATCCGAGGCAGCCTGTCGTGGTTGCGCCATGAGAATCTCCATTGCGCTCGCAGTCTCGCACGGATGCAGCATCGAGAAGGGTGTCCCTAACACTGGGTGCTGCTCCATGGATGCGACCACCGGCAAGCGATTGTTGTGACCGGGGAAGTAAACGTGCTGCAGGACTCGCTGAGACTGCACAGGTGTTCCATCAACCGCGGCCGCGCGAAAGTAGAGCGCTGGCGTCTGGTACGTCGCATGGTAAACGACATGTAGCTCGAGAATCACCGCCTCGGAAGCAGCTGTCGGCAACGCTACGGGCTCCACAAGACACTCGTCCTAGCGAAAACAGCGACTACCGTCAGCTTGCTGTAAGGACACTGAGACTCCACCTTACCACCAACCTCATCGACAAATTCACCCTCTTCATCATCTAGCCCAACAAGCTGTTGCCCCAGCTCACTGCTTGCTGGTCGTTGCTCTGCTTTCAGATGCCGGAGATTCCCAGTTGACACGAGGAACGCGTTGCCATCAAGATGCTTCATTGAACGATCTATGGATCAGTGACAAGCATCACCTCTATAACAAGCGGAGCTCGCTCACCGGTCGCGGGCCATGCCTCCATTCCCACACAGCGACAGTCGACGCGCCAGCGCCACGTGCTTGCTCCGCCGCTGCGCGCGCGTGAGACCGACGCACGAGCAGATCGCCATCCTCGATGAACTGCGCGTAGCTCAGCGCCATGCTGAGACTTGTATCGAGGAGCTGAGACCGAGAGAAAAGCCACCGGATTCAGAAAAGGTTGCCACGCTCTCTCGCTTGATGGAGTTCTTCTTGATGGCAATGCAAGATGGCTAAAGGATGAAGCCACGTACAGCCAAAATGAACAACAAGTAACCGAGCTTACACGTTTGTGCCTACAGTACTCGGTGAAGATCGATTGACATGCGACGCTAGTTTGTTTAGGTTTGACAGACTACTGGGATCACACAGCACAGCCAAACACACCTGTAGACATGTTCCGGCAGTGCGATGGGAAGCTGAGCCCGAACTGCGCCTGAGGACATTTGCCAAACACGGAGCCAGAGCACACAGGTTTCTCTGAGCAGAATGTGCCGACCCCAGCGACACTCACAGCCTCGAGGCCTTGATCTCGACAGTTCGGTATCTCGGCAAAGCGCTGGGGGCGAGGGCCAGGCTTACAGCCGTGTACTCCAGTTCGAACGATGCCGCAATGCGATCCATCCAGGAGTCCCTCCTGCTGGTCAGGGCAAGCACCGTCGGAGCGATTTGACGCACAAATGTAGAATCCAGGTACGCAAAAGACGCCTTCAACGCCTTCGACGCTGACCGGAGTTGCATCACCGGGGCAATGAGGAGTCAATGGTATCCGCAGGAACAGGTTCGATGATAATGGAGCTCGACGGGAGGGAGGCGGCGTTGTCGGCACCGGAGTAGTAGACTGTGACGTTGTTGCCGGAGCAGGTGATGCTGGTTCGCTTGATGCTACTGGTAGAGGCTCGTCGCAGTCCAAGGATCCACGCGAAGAAGTACTACCCTTATCGTCGCTTGAAATTACAGAGGGCGGAAGCGAGGTGCCACGCAGTGAACCTGATATCCTTGAGCCCGCAAACACGTGCGATGATGGATTTAAAGACGCCGCGGTCGTTGCTCTCGACCCAGCAGCAATCGGAGATATGGTTGGTGCTGATCGAGGTGCAGCTGTAGAAATGAGGGACAGTCAGCGGCGAACATGTACGGCAGCAACATGCCATCAGATCAGTACCTGAGTTGGTTGAGTTTGAAAAGTCTGCTGCCTTTCCATTGTTGGGTTCTGGAGATGACGCTCCTCGGTTGCGTGTACCGCGAATCGAAGTGATTGGTGTTTGGAAGCTATGGTTAATGCTGTCAGCATGGTCGTCAATAATGTTCATGCTGACGCTGCCTGCAGATCGGTTGACATAATTGCCATCATCAGCAGTGACTGAGCCATTTTGACTGGATATGCTTCTGTTTTGATTATCTGCTGGTTGCGGGAGGGGAGGCAAATTGATACAATCGTCGTCAGTGATCTCGCCGTCTTGACTTCTACGATCCGTCCCTGAGCTTTTTGAACTGTTATTATGGCTAATATCTGTGGGCTGAGGAAGTGGCGAACCATTGATGCAATCGTCGTCACTCGAATCATTCGCAGCTAGTCCTCCGTTGAATTTATGAACAACTGTGCTACTACTGCCTCGATCGTCAACAGGTTGAGGAAGAGGAGAGCCATTGATGCAATCATCCGTAGCAGATCCTTGAGCAGTTGTGCTGCTATAGTCTTGGTTGTCAACAGGTTGAGGAAGAGGAGATCCATTAATGCAATCGTCGTCATCAATCGCCAAGTCGGTGGAACCAAAACCAGAAGCTGGGCTATCAGAGCTTCCGCCTTCATCGTCACAATCAATACCAAGAGGCTGGTAGTTTTGCTGGATACGGTCATCAACCCTTGTTCCTGAACCAGAACCGGAATCTCGTTGATACAACCATGGCGGGAGGATGCAAGGCTCCTCCTCCTCAGTAGGAAGCATTGTTACTTGATTTTCTGCTGCTGCAGGAGGTGCCAGCGCTATCAGCATAATTACAATCACACAGACTACCACTAATCGATTCTGTTGTGCCATGGTGACGACGGTGAGGCGTAAACACTCCGTAGTACTTCTTGCTTCTAAAGTCGAAAGTAGAAATGCTGCAGCCCGCGAGTGGGCTCACTCGCTTCATTGCAGCCCACATGCACATCCCATCAATTCACCAAGAGTAATGGTGTTTTCTGAACATCATCATGGGCTCGAGCAGAGATTAGAGCAGAGACATCACCTCTCTGCGTGGTAAAAGTCGTGGCAGCAGGATCCCACATACAGCTAAATACAACTTTGGGTGTCCACACACGCTGGGGTTGAGCGTGGTGCCTCTGCAATCATCAACGCCAGAATTTCATTCAGCCAAAAATACTATATTCACTCTTCTGGCCACTTTCACAGCATATTTCCGTCTGGCAACTGCCCAACATGATTCACGTTGAAAACAGCAAGTCTCCTCTTGTGCCTCACCTTTGATGGCTTCAAATGTCGGGTGTAATCCACCAGACGTTCTTGCCGCTGCTTTCGGCCCAAACACTTGATCGAGATGAAGATTCTGAAATGGCGCCAACGAGATCACCCGCGTTTTCCTCAAAGCAATGGCTTCCAAAAATTCATTTGAGTTCACCTGTGCCGCGCTGGAGAAAGCGACGACGACCAGGAGCGAGTGAATGTGAAAGTCCGACCAATGGCAAACCTACTTCAATCGACGTGTGTGATGTGATCGCAGCTATTGAAGCAGTATCCAACTCCCGGAGAGAGGTATACCCTTTGAGACCGATGCCTCTGCTTGACTTCAGACACAATTCACCACCACTCAGGTCAAAAGGCTCTCCATCAAGGCCTGAAAACTCCAGTCCAATCAGCGGTCGACTTCCGCCACTCGAGCTCCGAATGTTGCAGCGACCACGGCTGCACTTACCAATTGACGGATTTGGAAGCTCTCAAGAATACAGCCACTCAGATCCAGCGATAGTTGTTGAAGAGATTGTGCAAATTCGAGAGCAAAGCTCAGATAAGTCATCCCCTTTATCTCGATTGGAAGCAGCTCTCAGACTATCAGCACTCCCAAAGAAGTGTGTCCCAGATGACGAAGTTGCCCTCATGCCTTGTCATTCTCTTGCCCACAGAGGGTATCCCATCCTAGCAGCTGAGCTCTGGAGGGAACCTATAAGAGATCGTGATAAGGACTGGCGCCCCGATGAGCTGAATATTATCCTCGCTAACGCAGATGTCTTCGCATCTCGGAGACGACGTGGGCTCGGGATGACACTTGCTCCATCTCCATTGAATCGAGGCAAGTGGAGTCGATGGGAAATCCAGAAACTGCACGTAAAACCAAAAGCAAAGTTTGAAGGCGTATCACCCACGAAAGCGCGACAACGAAGACAGTGTGATGGCGTATTGCTGCGAAACCACGGTGCGATGATTTCAAAAACCTACTGTCTTGTGTCAATCTATGGTGTTGGGATAGTAGGACGATTGTATGACGCTGGTGTATCAACACGCGAGCAGCTTAGCCTCCTACCTGTTCGACCAGAGGATGATACTCATAACTCGCCTTTATTAACGCAAGGTCAACGGTTTCTGCGCCTAGAGGCATACGATCCAATCACAAGCCGTGTTTTCATACTGCGTGTGACCCTCAACGATTTGGCGTGGGCCTTTCATGAACGCCCTGAGTTTCTTGTTGCAGGAAAGAAGCAGGAACTACTACGAGAGCTCATAAGACTCTTGTATTTTGAGTATCCGAACGAAAAAGCAATCGGAGTCGATTCTTTGCAGATGAGAAATGGAGACCATGCATCTTCAAATGCACTTCAAGAACTTATCGATATAAACCGGACAAATGGAGCTCTCGAGCAAGGCAAATCTGCTCTCTGTGATGCTTTGCCGGCATTAAGACTCTCACAAGAACGGCAACTAAGCGAGGCCACTCGTCGCCGATTAGAACGAGAAGCACACCTGCGCTGGGAAGAAGAGCAGAGATTGCTGGCACTAGCAGCTTTTATGAAACTTCCTCGACGTGCTAGGCATCGACTCGCCTGCAAGTGCGTTCGGCTTCATGGTAGAACATTTATCGTATCAGTCTACCACCTACCGACTCAGGTTCGCAGCTTTGTAGTCGTCGCGTATCACCCTCGCTCAAGTACAACTTTTCGACTAGCTGTTGGTGTTATGGAGATGGCTGCGCTGGCAAGTGTGCTATCTCTACCTCACACATGGTCGACGGAGCTGAGACGTTCACTTGCAGAGTCTGTTTTTCCGAAGCTACGGTTTCTTGGCTCAAGGGTTCCAAAGCTTCCTATCACAAGCGAGGATAGCAACACGGGTACAACTCAAGAACATTCGGACTACAGCGAATATCGAGCTGCACTAGCAATGCAAGACAATCGAGCAGGGCCGTGGGCATTGCCCGGCTGGCTTCCGCCACTCGAGGGGATCAGAACGGGCGAAATGGTGCGTGCTGAGGTTGCTGAGAAACGACTTCGCGATAGCCGACGTGCCCTTGAACTTGCAGCTTCTCTCGAGTGCGATCGCATTAGAGAACAAGAGCAAAGCAGGAACTCCGAGCTTGAGCAACAAATCGCTGTTCTTGATGACAGACGCATCAAACTGCTCGAAAGAGACACTGAGCTTGTGAAGCAAATCGAAGAGATTGATAGTCGAGGGGGTGCGAGTGCGAACATAGTCAACAATGAACCTGTTGGGAATGGAGATACTACCACAAGCAAAGGGCATCATGAACTTCGACGAGCACACAAAGCTGAGCGAAAACACCTGAAAGCAGAGCTAAAATCAGTGTCCAGTCAGACGACAGAGAAAAAGAGAGAGCAACACCTACTTCATGAGCAGGCCCAACTTGACATTGAGAAACAGCAGAGGCGGTTGCGGCGCAAACTTGAGGTTCTAGCAAACGAGAATCCATCATCCAACGTCGTACAGAAGTCTGGAGCTGACAATGACTGTGAAGCCGAATTATGTCGCGCTTCTAACTTCTCTCAGTCGCGGCACACGCAGCATAATGCACACGCCCGGGTTTGTCGTGCTTTGATTTGTGGTCCAGAATCATCGTTAGTCGCTGCAGGAGCTTGCCAAGTTGAACACATTCGGTTCCGATATTCGTTATATGCATTGGATGCTGCACCAATATTCAACACGGTTGAAACATTCCGTCTAGAGTTGTATCATTGTTCTACAAGCAGCAGCTTCGCACTTGAGCTTACACGTTTAGATTGGCTTTCTCTCACAAAATCTACGGCGCACGAGCAGCAATTACAGATTCCAGAGTTTGCCATTGTAACTCCAGGTTCGGTTGCGCAACGCGTCCAAGAGCTTGAATCGCGCCTTGTTGACCTGAGAGGTGAGCTATCAGCCTTACATATTGAAGTATCCAATGGAACAAAAGCTCGAAAGACCTCAACTGCGATCGCAAAGATGATGGGAAGACGCCGCGAAGTTGCTGCTTCGTTTTCATCTCTCAGCCAAGAAAGACGTCAACTTTCGAGGTTGGCACCTTGGAATGCAGCAGTTCGAGGGCTATGTAATCGATTGAGACCAGTCTATCAGCTATCAACATCGTCCGAAATTGTCCGGATAGAGATCGATCGCTGCATTTTTCGAGCAGTACTCCCTGTCATCTCTGTCTTGACGGATGAGGATGACACAACTGGCGATGACCAAGTAACAAAATCAGCAAAGCCGAGTGGAAGTGATGATGATCAGGTGGTCGACTGTCATGTACGCGCGCTGCTTGAAAATCAAGAACTTGTGTTTGAGGTGTTTGACCCTACCTCATTCCGCCAGTGGAAAATCTTGTACCCTGACAGCCTCGAGCTTGTTAAAGAGTTTGCAGGGAACACATTTATTGAGCAACAGCTTCACATCGAGGCTATCGCCATGAGCATGATTTTGTTTGTGGACGGTCGCACAGGGAATGCTGAATTGCGTTTCGAGGACTAAGAGTTCACATGATGCATAATTAGCGTGATTGCAAGAGAACCCGAAGCAATAAAATGCCTCTAAACAGCAAACTTGATTAATTGTGCAACATACCAAATACTAATAGAAGCGTACAAACTTCTCCATAATGGAGTCTCCTTGTCCGTCAAGTTGATTGCATTTTGCAAAAATCACTTAGCTGTATCGTGCACGCTGACGCTGACGACGCGAAGAACGACTTGACGATGAGGTTGTGCTGGGTTGCTGCTCGTGGCAGAGCTCTCTGGCGCGACCCATGAAAGATGTGGTGGTAATTGGCACCATCCCGAGCGAGATCATCCGTGTGATCAGGCTTGAGAGGCCAAGGATTATGTCGGGAGAAAGCATTCCGACATACCACGCAAATGCTGCACCTTGATACAGCACTGCCGAAACAAAGACGACAGTGAGGCAGTACTTCTGTCCGCGTGAGAAGCCCTCCCACAGGCGAATCGAATGGACAAGGTACCCGATGAAAGCTACAAACAAGCAGCTCTACAAGCCAATGCATTAGCAAGAGTGAGCATTAATTGCACAAACACAAACGAAAAGAAAACCAAGCATACCAGCTCGGCAAAGATGATTGCGCCGTGGACAGCGGGTACTTCAGAATCAAGAAAGTATGGGGACGGCGACTCGATTGACTCCAGCTGCTGGGAATCTTTTAGAGGGATGCACATCCTTGGGGTTGCAATGAATGAGCACTCACCTGAAATTCGATCGGCCCCGCAAACTCGTCGTCTTCCATTTCCGCCTGCAGCATCTACATCGGCGGTCAGCAAAAGTGAACAGAGTATATGCGCGCAACAACTTCTAGGCTACCTCTCCAAAGGGGTTCACGATCTTCCCAATATCTTCAAGAACAAGTATGTCCGCCTCCCGCTCCTTTGGTCGAAAGTATGTCTCCACTCGTTGGGTGTGCGAAGATCCCTCAGAGTGCTTGGTCCCCGATGGGGGTGACGGCGTTTGCTGCTCACCCGCACGCTGAACATACACGCTCGGTAGCTTCTTGGGCAAGTACTGTCTTGGATCTGCGTCTGGCACGACCTTGCCATCTGTGCCGAGAACCACGAAGCGCGAGTCGACTGGCCTCCCGACGCCTCCAACCGCGACCGGTGCGAGGATTCCTACTATCACCGAAGTCTTGAGCACTCGCATTCACCTCTGTTCCTCCCTGATTGGCGATAGACTGGTCACTGAAGTTGTGATCTTTGAAAGGACGCACAGCCATCGGCTCGACTGAGAAACGGACGGGCGGCCCTAGCGTGGGATCAAGCTCATTGCGGACAACCACACCAACATGGAGTTCCTCAACGCTCCCTCAGATACATCGCATGCTCGCACTTGATGAGGCATTGACCCCTGAACAACTTGTAGAAGGATAATCTATGGTGAAGCCCATCGCATCTGGGCGAGTCTTGTGTGGCATGACTGACATGGCTTCATCTTTGACTCGCTAGCTAGCAAGTGGGTTGGAATCCATTTTCAGAACGCTTGAACGTGAAAAGTCGTGGAGCTTGCCCAGACCAGTCGCTTTTGCACCCCAACGCGCTCAATCCTCCACTCCAAAGCTCTACTATCGACGACGATGCGGTTCCAGCACTCGCAGCTGCCGCAGAACCACCACTCAGAGATTGTGACAGCGTGCTGCTGGACGCCAGAAAATGATGCCATCACCTGCAGCGACGATAATTCAATCGTGCGATGGCGAATGGACGGCGAGGTCAGCGGGAAAGTCACCACCATGGACGTGTTCGTGACAGCGGTCGACTGGGTCCCCTCGGTTGGCAAGCAAGCCGCCGACACTTTTGCAGTCGCGTGCACCGATGGTGAGTTTGTTTGCCGTTTTCTCTTGACTGAATCTGCACTAATCGTGGCTTGATGACAAGGCACTTTTCGGCTCATCTCGAAGCTTGGAAGAGAGGAGAAGCGTGCTCAAGCGTCAGAGAGCGGTGCCATCATCTCGCTCAAGTGGAACTACGACGGTACGGCACTCGTGACGGCTGGTGAGGACGGAACCATCAAGATTTGGTCGCGAAGCGGGAATCTTCGGTCGACCCTTGCTTCGACTGGTCGTTCGGTCTACGCGGTGTGCTGGGGGCCTGACAACGATCAACTTTTATTCACGAATGGCTCCAATCTGGTTATCAAGACAGTGCAGATTGGCCGTAAGGATATCCAGTGGAAGGCCCACGAGGGCTCCATCTTGTGCCTCGACTGGAATCCAATCAACAACCGCATCATCTCGGGAGGTGAGGACCGTATCTACCGCGTTTGGGACGCCTTCGGCCGGCAATTGTACCAGAGTGCACCGTGCGAACACGTTATCACGTCCATTGCGTGGTGCCCGAACGGCGGCACGTTTGCGGTTGGTTCCTATAATTTGCTGCGACTTTGTGATCAGACTGGGTGGTCTTACTGCCGCGAACGACCTTCGTGTGGCTCGCTTATGGACATTGCGTGGGCCTCCGATAGCACGCAACTTGTCGCTGCCGGTGGCAATGGCGCCACGGTTTTCGCCCAGGTGATTGATCGATTGCTGGCGTGGAACAAAATCGAGGTCAGGCTCGTGGATCCACGCAAAATTCACGTGCACGACGTCATGAATGAGACCCTCGAGGAGATTGATTTTGTTCGAGATCGGGTCATCGAAATGTCTTTCGGCTTTGGTTTCCTCATCGTGTGCACCGCAACACAATGCTTCATCTACAACTCGCAGAACTGGAACACGCCACACATTTTCGATCTACGCGCGACCGTCAACTTGATCGTCCAAAGCGAGTGCCACTTCATCACAGCCGACAATTTCAACGGCATCCAGGTGTACTCGTATGAAGGCAAGACGATCAGCCAGCCCAAGTTCCCGGGTATGCATGTCGAGTTTCTGAACCACATGACGATTTCGCTAAGCACCGACTCGTTGTCCATTCTCGACCACTCGGACCGCAAAACGATCCGCTCGTTCGACATCAACACGGGAAAGCAGCTGCCGGTTGCGCTCACACACTCGCTTGAGATCTCAGAACTCTCGCTGAGCCACTACGGTCCCACCGAAGATCGCAAGGTTTTCTTCATCGACCGGAACCGTGACTTGTACCTTGCGCGCCTGGCTACCAAGGGGTCATACAAGCTCCATGCGCAGGTTGACACGGCTGCTTGGAACGACACGTCTGAGGTGCTCGTGGCGATCGCAGACGGCAAAATGCTCACGTGGTCGTACCCCAACATGGTTTACGTCGACCGCACGCTGATCTCCGAGATCGTCGAGTCTCGTGACGGTGCCGACTTTCTCAAAATGGCGACCGTCTCGACGTTTGTTGGCACGGGTGTCACGGTGAGGCGTGCTGATGGAACGGTCTTGGCGACAACCGTGTCTCCGTACCCAGGTATACTCTACGAGTTCACAGCGTCTGCGGACTGGGACAAGGCTGTGCGTTTGTGCCGCTACGTCAAGAGCAAAGGGCTCTGGACGTGTCTCGCAGGGATGGCACTCCATCGCCGGCACCTAGAAACTGCCGAAATCGCACTCGCTGCAATCGACTGCGTCGACAAACTCTACTTTGTGCTGTATGTCAAGGGCATTGCATCCGATGAGCGTCGCAACGCCGAGCTTGCCCTGTACTCAGGCAACATTGAAGAAGCAGAGGCGATTCTACTCCAAGCACACCCCAAGCCACTCATTTATCGCGCCATCAAGATGAACATCCGCCTGTTCCGCTGGGATCGGGCTCTGGACCTTGCCATCAAGCACACAACTGACGCAGGTACCCACGTAGACACGGTGCTCGCATACCGCGAGCGGTTCCTCGCCGCGAACAAGCTCCAAGAGACCGACAAGAAATTTCTTCAGTGTGCCAAGCAGGTCACGATCGACTGGGAGACGATTTCCAAGAAGAAGGAGCTTGAGCGCGAGAAGGAGCAACAGAGCGGCTCCGGTCGACGCAAGTAGTTGCGTATGTGCGTGCGTTCAGAGTACATTTCGAGTTCATACGCGTAGGGGAGGAATGGGAGCAGCACGAGCACACATGAAACATACCCTGCTTTACTAGAAAGTTACAGCTGAGCTGATGTGAGCACTTCGTTCTGTGAAGGAGCTTCCTACATCCAACGTCGATGCTGCACCCAGCGCGTAGCTCCTAGCAATACCGGCTTCCTCGTGTTTCGTCGTGAGAGGAACCGGCGGTCAACAACGCTTCTCTACCCTGCTTTATATTGAAGCCAGCTCGCGCCGTCTCGACTAATCAACCCGTCTGCAAAACAACTTTTTTTCGACACCAACCGGCGTTGTGCTGACCTTGATGAGTAAATGTGTGGGGTGGGTCTTCTACATGGAGAGTAAGGACAACAGCCGGCTGGCGACAGCTAGCAGCCACAGCTCTCGGCGGAAGCTTCCTTCGGAGGCGGCGCGGCAGTGAGCTTGATGTCGATGACTGCCACGCAAGAAATCGTTGTTAGCAGTGAGTCTAGCGGCAGAGACGTCGCAACTTCACACAATAACGCACGGTTCGAGTCACCGCTGATGGTCGTGTTCTCCATGCCTGGCAGCACGGTCGCGAGCTTGCGGAACAACGCCTTGATGTTGTACCCGGCCTTGGCGCTCGTCTCAATAAACATGACATTCTCCTCCTTGGCTTTGTCGGCTCCCTCCTCGATGGACACCTGGCGCCGGTCCGAGATGTCCGTCTTGTTGCCCACGAGCATGATGACCACGTCCTGCCCGCGCTCGGTGCGCACATCCTCGATCCACTTGGACGTGTTGAGGAAGGACGCCCGATCTAATAGCATATGACACGCCAAAGCAGAGCACTTTAGCCATCCTGCAGCGTATCCATCACTCCCTGCCTCTTCAACAACGCACTGGTGATGTCATACACAACAACGGCGACGGACGAGTCGCGGATGTAGCTGGGGATGAGGCTGCGGAAGCGCCTGCATCGATCCACGTCGCGCAGGTTAGCGCCGTCACCACCAGAACGAGAGAGAGAGAGGGAAAAAAAAAGCTCCCCCTCCTGCCAGCAGGTACTCACTCTTGGCCAGCTGTATCCCAGAGCTGCAGGCGCACGGTGCGGTCCTCCATATACATGGTCTTGGACAGAAAGTCGATGCCGATGGTGGCCTGGTAGGCGTTGTCGAACGTGTCGTACATGAAGCGCGTGATCATGGACGTCTTGCCGACGCCCTGGTCGCCCAGGAACACGAGCTTGTACTTGGCCAGCGGCGCGATCTGCGGCACGCTCACGCCGCTGTCGGCCACCGCCTCGTCCTCCGCCTTGGGCTCCGCGGGGGCCGCGGCCGGCTTGTCCTCCTCCATCGCAGCGCTCGCGTCGGCCTTTCTCACCTTGGTTTCCCCTTCCTTTCGCGCGGTCGTTCCGAACTCAGCGGGTACGGCGCTCTAATCGGGGTCAGAAGAGTGCATGGGTTGGCGGCTCTAACATCTTGGATATTCTATGACTACCGGAGCTTTGTATACTAAACACGCATAGAGTTTAATAGTGAGCTGTGCCTCCATGTTGCCCTTCGGTTTTGCGCCACAACACAAAGAGCAGCAGCAGGGGGCAACGCCAGAGGGAAAGGACGGCCGATCCTGCTGCTTCCCCGCCGCTTAACGCCACTAGCTGCGCCACTAGCGGCCGCTCGAGCCAATTGGAAGACTAGCAGAGCCCCAGCGCAGCTCCAGGCGCGGTCACAGCCTCGATTTCTCGATTCGGATGGACGCGCTGGCGGACGAGAGCCGACCGCGGCGCCAGGCGTCGCGCCGCACGCGCGCAGCGGCCAGGAAGCCTTCGCGCGGCGCTGACGGACGTGGCAAGCAGGCGACGCGCGCTGTAGACGGCGAGGGGGAGGAGGAGGAGGAAGAGGAGGAGGAAGAGCTCGAGGAGCTCGAGGAGCTCGAGGAGGAGGAGGAAGAGCCCGTTGTCGAGGAGGAGGACGACGACCCCGACGCGCACCACGCAGGCACGCGCGCGTCGTTCTCGATCGAGGAGGGAGCGCTGGTGCGCATCGCCAAGACGCCGGATGTCGAGGCGCGCCTGCCACACACGGCCAACAAGATCGGCATCGTCGAGGAGGTGCCGCACCACCCAAACACGTGGTTCCGCGTCCGCATCCGCGACGGAGACGTCGTGTACAAGTACCGCGCGTCGGCGCTGCAGCCGCTGAGCGAGAGCGACAACGGATCGCCGCACCCCTCGCCGGTCCACGACGCGAGCGTCTACGGCGGGGACGGGGACGAGGAGGACAACGCCTCGGCAGGAGACGAATCCGAGGCGGAACAGAAGGACGAAAGCGGAGACGAGGGCTTCGATGACGGCGCGCACGTCCAGATCAAGCTTGCCGCGTTGCACCGCCGCGAACGCCCGCTCAAGAAGCACGACGGCAAGAAGGGTGTTGTCACTGGTGTAAGTAGCCGATGGTACGCCTGAGCAACATGCACTGTGATCTCATGTTTATAGTAAATCCTCTGCAGCGCTCCACGGAAGGGATTTTTGTTCAGCTGGAAGGGGACGATGCGACAGTTATTACCATCCGCCCGAGACACTTGACAGCAGCGGAACCCAGTGCCGCCGAGACGGAGCATGAAGATGAGGGTAACGACGGTGACGATGATGAAGACGCAGAAGAGGTAATATGCTTTACTATGATACGCAGAACTGCAGATATTTGAAACTCATTTTTTCTTGCTTACTTCTTTTAGCCACGATCAAAGACAAAGGGCAAGCTCTTGTCCGACCTGGATCCGGAGATGTGGATCGATCGCAAGTGCCGCATCAATGTCGGAAAGTTCAAGGGTAAAATTGGTCGCGTGCTTCGCTCCGGCAATGGTTGGGTGCAGCTGCGTCTGATTAATTCGAGCGAGAACACTGCCAAGCGAGCGTACGAGCTCACGCTGATCGAAGATATGGACACGATTCGAGCTCTCTACGCTAAAAGTGTTGAGAACGAAAAGAAGCGGCGAGCTGCGAACGGTGGAAAGCACGATGACGGCGATGACGATGACGACGACGATGACGACGATGGAGCCCGTAGCGGCCCGGACGATTCCGCAGTGGCCGAGCATACTGACGACTCGCAAGGTGAGGAGAGCGGCGGCAAGCGCTCGCGTCGCGTCTCGACTCGGGGTAACTACGGAATCTCTTGGATCGAGCGCAAGGTCAACCTTCCGAACAGAAGAGGGACGGGCATTGTCAAAAAAGCAGACCGAGACAATTGCACGGTTGAGTTGACGACATCCCGCGTTCTCAAGGTGTTCAAGAAGAAGGAGCTTGAGCTCATTGAAGACGAGTCGACCAAGAATGGTCGCCAAAACAGCCGGAATCGTAACAATATCAAGGCCCGAGAACGCCTCGGACTGGCAGATGACGTGATGCTGATGGGCACAACTCCTGCGCGCTACGTGGCCTTTCAGGATCTTGTCAAGCGCTTCTCGACGCGTCGTCGCGAGCGTGTGAAGAAGCGTCCAAACTTGATCGAGTGGCAAGCGCGTCTCGACCTCGACTTTTTAGAAAATGGCGAACGCGACGCAACGGACCCCAGTGTGATCGATCTCATCGTTGTGCCTCGGTGCGAAATCTGCGGTGTTGAAAAGGAGGTAAGGTTGCCAGCGTTTCCAATTGTAGGTGGCTTCGGGACTCATTTGCTCACATGATACGCTCAGGACCCCAACGGTGAGTGCTGGAATCTGAAGTGTCCGGCCTGCGTCACCTTTGACGTGGATGCGTACGAGCCCAATCCTGAAAATATCGCTCGGCTACCGCTTGCGCCGCTTCCTGGGGACTACATCACGACTTCGCTGTGCCTCAAGAAAGATGAGACGACAAGGAAACGAAAGCGCAACGCGGGCGACGCCAGCGCTTCAGCAAAAGTATCTACACCACGCGGGGAAGATGCCGCAGTGGACTCAAAGCAGGTGCGGAAAGACCCAAACAAGGGAAAGAAAGAAGCAACACAGACTGACCGAAGCTCGAAGAAGGCAGTGTTAGTGTCAGACAAGGCGGGGAAGAAAAACGTGAGCAAGGCAGCCGAAAGTGCTACTGTAGATCAAGGCAATGAGGGCGAGTCCGCTGCGATGGAAGTCGATTCCTCTCCTACCAGTGGGTTTCGTCCGCAGTACGACAGTGTATACTCGCACTAGTCTCAGGAGTGCCGCTTTTTGACGTCCATTCACGAGCTGGTACAGCATGCTATCCATGGTGCTCCGCACGGCTTTAGCCACGGGTACTAGCTTATTATATATGGTGCTTAGTGATTTTCCGGATGTTCGTTTTTGTTCTGTGTGGGTGGCTTGCTTTGTCCACGATAAAGAATGATCAGGAAGCGACGCATTTTATCTGATCGTGACGCTCACCACGATGAAACACATTTGGAGGTGTTGGGGCAAACCCGGTGGCAATTGACGCATCGACAAGTTCGCGACGCGTTATTTTTATCGCGCGTGGGAAGCCTGCATAGAAAAATCACCAACGGCACCACCTCGGCTTCTTGTCGGACCCGCACACTCTTGACGAGCTCTTTGGGGGCTCGAATGCTCGAGAAAAAGTGTTTTTCG